>RJWH01004326.1:8618-111905 GCA_004363575.1 Solenodon paradoxus | reverse complement strand
CTGGTAGATTTGCTGTGGCAAAACTAAAAAGAACAACACAGAGAAGCACCCGGGTTTTCGGAGTGGTCTCATCTTAGAAAACAGTTTGGAAGTCCTGTGATTCAAGAAGCCATTCCTGAGTTCTGGACTCACTCACAGATGATAAGACAACTGGATTTCATCCTCAGTGCATGACCTGTGTGACCCGTCCCTGTGTCTGGAGCAGGGCAGGCGCCACCCTGTCGGTGGAGACAGCTGTGCTCAGCGAGCAGCCAGCCTCCCAGGGCCCTCAGCTGGAGCAGCAGACAGCAGAGCAGCAAGATAAGAAGACACTAGCGTCTGAGGGACTTCGTTTTTCTCATGTAAAGCTGTGTTTTATAAAGCTCTCAGAAAAAAAAGGAGACATTTAATTGAACTTAAGGTCAATTTTGATAAATCTCTCAAAGAGAGTGCATCCTCTAATAATATGAGGACATAACAAAGTGTCATTTATTTTGTAAGCAATGGATGGTAAAATTATAATGTGACATGAAATTCGTGTCTTAATAACCTATAAGCTGTGTCTGTAAATCCATCTGACTTGGTCAGATAGCAAAGTTCACAGAGACTCATTCACACACATAAGGAAATCTTATTTACTTTCTTTGACTCTAAGTAAATATTCTGCATTTTTAAAAGAAGCACGTATTAAGTGTCCCATGAATGCCTGGACTCTCAACTCCTAAAGAAAATCTACAGTAGGTTTCCATGCTTTCCTTCATAGCACAAATGACATAGTAGGGATGTCTTGGCTAATGGAGACTTTCTGTCCTCTCTGCCTTCTTGTGACATTTTCAGTGTGTTTGCTTTTACTCATGACCTCATCTCTTTCTATAAATACAAAGACCCATAGTCACAAGTTTTTTCTACCTGTAATGAGATGCACATTTCTCACATGAGGCTGGGTGCCCTGTTTATTTCCCATCTAGGGTCAAAGGTAAAGAGCACAAAGAGTTCTAACTGTCCCATTAGGCTCCAGCACCCAGCTTAGTGCCAGCAGCTATTCCAGGTGGGGACATCCTGAGGAAAGGAATATCACTGTGCTTTACCAAACACCTGGCATCTCCTGGAGGACATGGCTCTGGTCCCCTCTAGTGGAGGAACTCTTCTGAGGAAGTTTCCAAGTGCTGAGAGCTTTGGAGAACGCATTGTACCACCATTAACATAAGCCACAGGAAACAGTTCTGTTAAACCATATCAGCTGAAACATCCATTGGCAGCATTTACCAAGCACAGGTCAAAAGGAGCCACAATATGCTTCCTATTGACTTCAGGCTTCCAGTGGCCACTGGACCAGTCTGCCATCGCCCCACATTAGGATCTATCTATCAACTAGTTTATCTATAAGATATCTATCTTTACCTATCTATCCTTGCCTAGCTATATCTCTCTGCCTATTTCTATACCTATCATTACATATCTATATGAATGTACAGTTATCTATTTAAATAAATAGGTAGCTGTATAACAAAATAGATATAGTTATCTGTCTTTGACAATTTGTGTCTCTGTATCTCTCCTTCCATATCCATACCCATATCTTTCTCTGTATCCCTGTAGGCAAAAAAGGCATTTTAGCAACTCATACCTCTTTTTTCCTAAGAAACGCATTCAAAAAAAGAGCATACTATATGTGACATTTTTGAATAATTCTATCATGGTGTGCTCTTTATTACCAAAAAGTGTACAAATTGTGTCACTTATTAAAAAATCTATCAACACTCTAACTCACTTAGTACACACTGTGTGAAATGAAATTGCATATATTCAGCATCTCCTGTGTGCTGTGCCCTTTGGAACCAGCAGTTCTCTCTTGTTCCCCTGGCTGCTCACTCCCTCCTGAGCAGCCCAGGAGCCCTTTGGGATCTCATAAACCCTCCACAGACACCCTGCCTCCCTCCCAGAATTCTCTTTGCTCAATCACCAAGCAGGCTGCCCTAGTCTGTGCTCCTTTGCGCACCTGTCTCTGTGACCTCTGACCTCCACCAGCCGGGTTTCCCACTCAGAGTAAACTCTTATTACATTCAACTTGGTGGAAAACTGATACACTTTTCTCCACTGTCAAAACTTTTCTGCCTCCCTCAGTCACAAGTTCAAAGCCTACAGGGCACTGTCTTGGTGTTGTGAAAACTACATTACAGCAAATATTTGTATCTGTTTCTCCCTACCATTTATATGTTATGATGTCCTTAAAGATTTTTCTTCCTCAGTTTTCAATCTGTCCCCTAAGAAATGATAGAAAATTGATGCTGGACTCTGCTATTAAATAAGCTTAAGAAATTAAACTTTCTAGTTCTGAATCTCTATCCTATTCTCATAAGTGAACATGTTTTCACCATGTGCTTGATAACTTCATGCTTAGCCTCTTGCTGTGCGGTTTCATTAGGGTCTATGTCAGTGGTCCATATATTATTGATTCTGCTGACTTATTCCCATCTTTCCTTGGAGGCATGGGTGCCCCTCACTGAGGCTCTAATAAACATCTGCTACAATATGGCAGATGTCTCCTGGCGTAGCCAAGGCGTTGGATGAGAGGGGCACACGGAATACCTTAATTCTGATTATTGATCTTCTCGCATACTGTTCCTCAGACTAAGGGTGGTGTGGCATTCCAGACCCCTTACAGCCTTATACCTCTCAGATCCTTTAAGAACTGACATCAACCTTAATGCAGAGGCTGTTCAATTTTCCACGTTTACGGTTCTCACTCCCAGACCTGCATAATTGTGCCTGTCTGTGTTCCTATGTGCTGTTTCCATTAAACAGGTCAGTAATGTCAAAAACTTGTGCAATAGAATTCAATTTCCATTGAACAGCCAGCATCTGTTCTGTGGCGAGGATTATTACAACTGTCAGTATTATCATAGTAATCAAATAAGTGAGGTCTCTGCTTCAACCGGACCACTTGACATTTCACACAGGACTCTCTCTTTAACGTCACTTTAGAGAAGATGGTTCAGGCTGTCATAGTAGCAGACTAATGGTTTCAAATCCACTTAGATCTTTCAAGGAGTGGTAACAGTAGCTCAGATGAAGCTAAGAAGAGCTGAGTTTCTGGTGTGGATGGGGAAAAGTCTATTCTTTGTGTAGCAAGTGTCTGATGTTGGGCACGCATGTTCTGATTTTAGACCTGCAGTCCCACTTAGTTTAGCAATTCTCAAGCTACAGGGAACTCCCAGGAGACAACTTTCATTGCCTTTTTTGCTCTTAAATCTCCATGGAACATACTATACTTTGCCCTCCTAGGTGTGTTGACAACATTTCAGTGTAACCACCATGGAAATTCCAGAATCTTTGATTCTCAGAGACACCTCATAACAAAAGCAAGCCTTTGGCAAGGGAATTTATTTGACAGATGGAATGTGGACTTTGTAAGTCTCTCCATCATTCCCAATCATATTGCACATGTGGAAAAGGGAAATGTTGCTGTCTACTATGCCTATGACGAGCAGCTGCTCCATCAGGCTCAAATTCACAGACTCCTGTGACTAATGGCTGGTACAGCCCCTCTACTACTCCCTGGGCAGTGTGCTCCAGAAGTGACTTTATCTCCCTATACTAGTTTCTTGTTTCTATAACAAAAGAGCAATCATAGTGCCTACTCCAGAGGACTTGGAGTGGGTTAGTGGTGGATACATAACAAGACCACAAGACGAAAGTGCTTAGCCCATGGAAGAATGATATCAACACCAATGTGCATAGCCTTTACACATTTCAAACATCCCAATTTGATATTCCTTATATCTACAGATATGTATAACGGAGACCTTGGAATCTTAACTGAGTTAGTCATTTGAGATTATGAAGTGCATCAGAGACTCTAGTCCTGTGAAGCTTAATTCTAGTGAGAGCAATGTATCAGGATTACTATGTTTGTTTCATTGATGGCATTGATCCAGATGTACTGAAGATGACTTTTTCTTTTTTACTTTATTTTTTATTGTAATCATTATTCTATACCTTAAAATAATTTCCTATGTCTAGGTTCCCCATTCCTTGTATATATTTCAACACACCCTGCCCTCCTGTCCTCCACCACATCACCAAGTGCTCGTCTCCATTGTCCAGTGGGCTCCACCACTATTTTTCCCCATCCACCCCATTTCCTTTTGGTCACCTCAGTTCTGTTGCAAGTGTTCCAGGTTTGGTTATGTTTCATCTGTTCCCTTGTTTTGTCTGTTCATGTCCACCTGTGAGTGAGGTCTTCTTCCCTTGTTTTGTCTGCTCACATCCACCTGTGAGTGAGGTCTTCTTCCTTTGTTTTGTCTGCTCATGTCCACCTGTGAGTGAGATCCTCTGGTAGGAGATGACTTTCAACAGGAAGAGCAAGAGTCCATAAAGGCAAAATCTGACTGAACTGTGAAGGGCAGTGTATGGAGGGCTTGAGTTTTTGCTTCATTAGGCGGTAAGACATCATTTTTGTTTTATTTGTTAAAAGATCAAAATGAGTTTTTGTTTGTTTTTATGATATTGTTTTGTTTTCATTACTTTCTCTCTCTATAAATATTTATTTAACACCCACAAAATACCAGGCATTGTGCTACATTTGCAGTATTCACAAATCACTTACAGCAATTCATCTGATATTTAATGTAGCTGATAGGACATGAATAAGTACATGAAAAGATACTGATCGTGGTATAAACTATGAAATAACTAGGAGGGGGCTTCATATCCCTGGTAAGCGAAGGAGTAAGTATAGCGTTAAAAAGAGGGCTTAGGGCTGACTTTATTAGGGACCTTCAAGTTAAGTTCACTTCAAAAACATCAGATCAGGAGATCCTGGGAGGCAGGAGCAGGGGTTTCTGAAGGAGGCACAGAAATCCTGCATGGGGAGAATCAGTGTGGCATGTGCGTGGAATGGGCTTTTGCTGTGGCTCGGATTTTGCTTCTATTGCTTCTTGGACATGACTGCCTGGGCATCTCATCTCTCAGAACTATTGTCTGCTTATCTGTAAAACATAGGCACTGCTGCTAACTAACAGAGATGCCGAGAAATCAAATGTCTTAGTTTGGGGTCTGTGTCTTCATCAGTCAGAATTCCCTAACAAAATAACACAGACTGAATCAAAACACAGGTAGATGCAGTTTCTAGTTAAGATTCTCTTCCTAGTTTGCATATGGGTGTCTTGTTGATATACCTCCAGGAAAGAGGGAAAGAGAGAAAGAGAGGGAGGGAGAGAGGGAGAGGAGAGAGGGAAAGAGAAGAAGGAAGAGAGGGAAGAAGGGAGAGACAGCTCTTTTAATCCTTTCTCTTTGAAAAGGCACTGATTCTATCACCCTCATGACTTCATCGTAACCTAATTACCTATCAAAGTCTCCACTTCAAAATACTCTGGGGATCATATCCTCAGCATATCAACGGTAGGGACACAAACACTCAGTCAGAGCAGTATGGCACAATGAGTTCTTCTTATAAAATGTCAGTCAGTTCAGAGCAACACTCTGCTCACAAATCTTTCATGCTTCTGTTTTCCTCAGAGTAAATCCCTAAGTCCTCAACATACCCTATGGGGCTCTCTGTCTGGCCACAGAGGCCATCTAGTGGAGTCTTGATCACTTTAGATCTTTGCCCTTGACTGTTCCTCTCTAAGAAGTGTCCTTTCCAGCCCCTTCTGGTCCAAACGCCTCTGTTCCCTCCACTTCTAAGCTCAAGCCACCTCTCAGAGAGACACACAAGGACATTTCACTGAAGCTACTACACACCCAGTACTCTGACATCATACCCTTATCTACATATTTTCATACCCCTTTTTCATTCTAACAAGCTTGTAACCTATACATTTATCATTTTATTGATGGTGAACTGTCTATCTCCTTTGCCAGAATGTAGACTGTAAGTCCTGAAAAAAAAAAAAAAAAAGCATTTGTGCCTGTTTGCTTAGTGCTTCCAGAACAGTGCCTGGCACAAGTGTTCAGCACCTATTTGCTGATGAGCTGAACAAATGAAGCCATCCATGGTAAGTCTGTGTTGACGTTTCTGTTGTTGAAAGATGATTATGTTAGGATCAGGAGACTGGTGTGAATACAGCTCTCACCTGAACTAGATATTCTAAGGAAGTCATTTGACATATTTTTTAGAAAGTAAGGAATTTTTCTGAATTCCTTTTTTTCTTGAGCCTCTTCACCCTCATAAACTATTTGAATTCCAAATGTAAACTATATAATAAAAATCCAGTCCATGCAACATATTGAACTGGGTTTAGAGGAAGATGAAGTGCAGTTGTCTAGTTGGAGAATTCTTGAAAGAGGTAAATAATGCAGGAAAGTTTTCTCCTTGACGCCTTGGCTGTCCATGGTATTTCATTATGCCTTCATTACTCCTAGTGATTTGTGGGTGTGGTTGGTGCCTATGCACCAAGGGGGCTTCAGCTACTGTGAATTTCCATCATGCAGAGATTTTGTGTAGGAGGAAAAGAGAGTGGAGCATGGAGGATACTTTTTACCACTGGAACAGGGATGGTAGTAAAACTCCAGAGGAGAGAGTCACCCTGTGTGGAGAAAATGAGACTTCTACGTGGTGGCCACATCGCCATGCCAACATAAATCAGAGGAACTGAGCTGATTGGAAGTGGGAGAATGTCCAGTGCCAGAGAACGCATCTGAGTATGAAGAACAGGAAAAGTGGGCATTGGACTGGAGCATGGATATCCTCTCAGAGGGACCGGCTCCCGACACTGACGCAGTTCTTTTGGTTCCCTAGGAGAGGGTCATATGATTGAATCTCTCTGCACCTCAGTTTCTCCACCTACAGAGGGATGCGCTTCAGATGGCCTGTGAGCTTAACCGAGGCAGCATGCATGGTATGTTTAACACATGGAAGAACAAATGCTAAGGCTTACTTTCCTTCTTTATCAACAAAATGAGAGATTTGGACAAACTCTCTTCCTGGACAAGAATTTATGTCACTGTACTGTAAAAAGCTCATTTCTACTGTCTCACAATGGAAAAAATGTTTGCTGCCTCATAAATTATGATGGTTTGACGGTGCCTGCCTATAGCACACACTCGGTACCCATTAGCTGTTATCTATATTTATATTACTAGAAAAGTGTCATCTATGAAAGAAAATTTCAATTCTAGGAATCAGCAATCAGCATTATTCCCATGGTAAACACAAAAAATAGAACAAAAACTTGGGAATAAAAGAGATACAATCCTTTAAAGCTAGCAGACTCATCAAGCCAACTCTGATTATCAAGGTAGAGGCAAGGAGAGCAGCTCCCCAGCACTGATGTGGAAAAACTTTTAATGGAAAATTAAATTTTCAGAGGGTAAGGATTAAAATAGGAAGCCTGATCAATTCAACTGAATTGAAAGACTTTTTCCAAACCTGAAGACATCTATGCTAATTAATAATTCATCTTTTCGGTGAATGTCTCCAGGAATTTGGGTTCTGGAAACATCAAATGATTGTGTAAGGTTCACATCTTTTCTTTTCCAGTAGTGAAAGCAGTTCTTGGCCGTGGGATGCAGGGATGGAACAGAACCAGTGCAGAGGTTTGGGAAGGAATTTTAGCAAAATGAATGTTATCTAGAGAATTAGTTTCTTTTAGACTTATCTTTTCTAATAAACTAATGGTTTTCCTCATTGTAATCTTATTATGTTAGCTTTTTTTCCCTTTGATTACATTTATGAAGAGATTTGCAGAATTCAGAAGTTATAAGAAGATGCTCCAGAGATATTAAAGTGACACGAAGAAAGCATTTTTCATGGCATTACAAAGTGCTTGCATTTTATTACTAAATAGAAACAAAAGCTGTTTACTGCATAGATTGTATAAAATTTCAAATTCATGAAAGATGTCATAAGAAAAAAATATAGCTGTCGTTAATTCTGTGAGTTGGTTGTGGGAGGTATTTTAGTTTGCATTTTCGTATTTTATTTCATTCTAACTTCTAAATGGTGAGCATATCTAACACTCTTTAAACCACCGCAACCAGAAAACATAATAGTATATTAAAATAAGTCATTTCTAGAAGATGAAATCATGAGGACATTCATTATTCTCTTCTCATGGAATTAAAGGTCACTTGGATTTCACTGGTTTAGCTAACGTTGCCAACCCCACACTAATGACAATGAAATCTCTGTCCCTCTCTAACTCCTACATGAGAAAAGGAAACAAGCTGTCCAGATTTGTCTTATCTTTTAATAATTATATCTTAAATTATAGCTATTTGTCAAAAACTCTTAAACTTATAGCTGTGGATCTATGACCTGCCTCCTTTGGAAAAACACTGATGTAATTAGAAACATTCTGTTATCAATCATTCAGCTGATTCTCTCTCTTTCTCTCTCTCCTCTCTCAATGACTGAATATTTTAGACAAATATCAGAGTATACCTCCTCTTAGCTATGGTGTTGTCGCTGTCACTAATGGAATTTCAAATCTTCCCTGAGAAGGAAGTTTCCTGGGGAGACTTCTTTGTAACTGCCAATTAAGGGAAGGCTAATTCTTAGAGCCTCCCTGGAATTGGCAATAAATTGTAAGAAATGTGGTTAAAAGCCCTCCATTTGGAACAAAGTGATTTTTCTGTCCCTGGATGTGGTCTGGAGTTGATTTTTATTGTCCAGGTGAGGGAGTCAAGTACATTCCAATGTTATTTACACACCCACCTACTCCACAAGGGGCTGTTCCCTTCCCTCCAGGCACTAGCAGGAGAGTCTGTAGAGGATGGAGAAATAGGGAGTTGCATATGATTGCAATAAGTTTCTATTTATTTTTTCACACATACAGATGGCATTATGAGTGTGCTTTTTGTCTTTTCCATTTGGAGTCCCTGCTTGATCCCAAAGTTCTTTGTTCAAGGAGGGAGAGAATTTCAGAACTGCTGTGTCCCCTTTCCGTCTGGAAATTCACAACCAGACAGTCCCTTCCTCAGCTTTCTCCTCCCCTTCTCCATCAACAAATCTTAGTTCCCCTTCTTATGTGGTAATTGGCTGTATATATGTCTTTCACCTAAACTATTCTCTAAGAGTGCTCCAGAAATGTCTTATTTTCCTGATAAAGGATGATAATTTGTTACACAACATTTAGTTGCATGGAACTCAGTTACTCACTTTGAATCTGAGACTTCAGGGTGCCCCCCGATTGAGCAGTGGTTTGGAGACTTGACAAGAGAGTTGGGGCGACTTGACAAACGTTATGAAAATATTGTATTGGAACTGCTAATAGAGTGGGCATGCCTCATTTTTCTCTCAGTCATTACCTAATATTCCCTAATAGCTGACTGACTGTCCCAGGTTGCACAGAACTATCTAATTTCTCAGGACACAAGCTTTCAGGACTAATTATGGAACCATCCTAGTTAAACAAGGGTTAGTTGGCAACTGTACTTATATATATATATATATATATATATATATATATATATATATATATACTATGTTATCTATTACGAGGTCCCAGAGAGAGCCATAGAATTGGAACAGACTTGAAGTATTACACATGTTTAACAAAACCTATTTATTCACAGTCAACTCAATGATTTTGAAGTTTGAGTTTATTATTTCTCTCCCTCCATTTTTTCATTTATCTATTTCCACTCTTCTTTTTTAAATGTGATATTTGGATATGCTACCTGGTTTCTTTCCTTGCATTCTTGAACAGAGGCCCTTCCTCCTTCTTATTCCATTGACCCTTTAACACAATATCAAGAGACATCTAGGGATCATGGAAATCGAAGTCAGATAGTCATGGTTTGAAATCTAGGCACTTTCACTTCTAGACGGTATTGCCTTGAGTAAGTGATTTGAACTCCTTTATTTTAATTTTGTTAGATAATAGAATTCCACATCACCTCAGTCTCATTCTGAGGTTCACATTTGATATTATGGAAAAAAAAGGAAAAAAGGTCATTGAAAACTGTAAGCGTGACTATGCTTGCAATACAGTACTATTTTTTCTACCCGTGGTGTGAGGATGAAGATCTTGAATACATCCTGATGTGGTCATTTGGCTCTAAGTATAATCTACTCTTGACTCAATTGCTTCTTGCAGAATCATCCAGAACTTGTCCTGGTGACTTTGCTGGATTCCATGATCCCTGTCCCAGCTTGGACAGGTGGGCCTGGATCACCCAGGGAATTATTCAGTGATAAATCATCCTAGTTGAATTGCCAGGAGAGCTAATTGAAGAGAAGGAAGAGCCTCTTGCTGATTGTCTCAGGCACATGAAAGCTGTTATTTAGTCCAGAATGAGATCATATGTACAGTTTTTAATTAAGGCCACTCTGCCATGGGCAGGGACCATGTGCTTCTGATCTTGTTAGGAAAGCATTATAATGTCATGTGTGAAAGTGAAAAATATGGAAGATGATAGAATTCAGGCACTTATTAAAAAACCAGAATGTCTATAGAAATGGTCTGAAATGAAAAAGATGAAAAGACCAGGTTGGAATGTAAATCTCTAAAGGTTAGCCTGACGTATAGTCAACCATAACGAAAATGTCTTATTAACAACAACAAAAACATTCTTCACTTTTCCTGGCTCATCGCCTACATTTTTACCTATTTACTAAGTACCACTTACCACATTGCTTGGGGTCAGTTCATTTGTCGGGACTTGCTTTATCACTGAGCTGTGCTTTGATCCTTTGGAAAAATCATTTTTTTCTAAAGGGAACAGGGCAAGATTTCTTAGGGGCAGACACAATCAATTCACTTTTCCTCCATGTTGCTTCTATAAACTGGAGTATTAGACCAGAACCCCTGTTGCACCCGAGTCCATCCATCCTTCCACAGATGTCCCTGAACGTGCATGAGGTGTAGCTACAGTAGGAGCAGGAAGAATGGCTTAGATCTATAAACTAGCTTAAAGATGTGCCCCAGGCCAGTTCATATCAGACCCCCTTCTTTGAAGATCTCTTTGGCTAACAGAATAATAAAGTGCTTCTTTTATCCCCACTCCTCTATTTTAATTTTAGGTTCAGTTCCGTCAAGAACTCAAAGACAAACAAAGGTAATCTGTAAATCAGGGTAAAAATAATCACAATTTACCACGACTTTGGCTGCATCTTCAGACCGAACATGTCCATCTACTTCTCTCTCTTGTACTGCACTCAGTTCTTCAACTGAATCACAGGGTCTTCTATCTTCTTGCTGCTCAGGTATTCTGATTTCAGTATCCTCTTCAATTATCTTTTCTGACTTTTTCCATACCTAGTCTCTTCTCAAACTTCACTCTCAGACTAAGTTACAGGAGCTAACACAAGACTTCTCACACTTTTGCTGGGGTCTTATGATTTTGCTTTACCTCATTTCCCACATTACTCCAGTCACATTATGGAATTTACTAATGTTATTATGCCATATTCACTCATTTACTTCTTCATTTCTGTCAGTCTTCTTTAGAAATTTGTGAAAGTAAAGCTATTGACTATCTTTTTATTCCCTAATATCTAGCTCTGTACTTCGCATACAGTAGATGCTCAAAAATATTTATTTTGGTGCACCCTGGTGGAGTAATGGTTAAGTTTGTTACCTCCAAAGGAATGCAGTCCATGTACTTCCCAAGGACCCAGATTCACTTCTCGGGTCCAGGAGGAACAGCCAGTGTGAACAAATAAATTTTTAAAAATAGTAAAATAGAACACTTCTTCCTCCTCTCTTTTCCTGTCTGCCTCTGCTTGTCTTCATTACAAGCCTGAATACATATATCCATATATATACATATATATGCATATTGTTTTTTTCCCTAATGTCTTTCCTCCCTCTTGCAAATGGAATGATGGTGACATTCAAGAACAGAGTTTGGAGAAGTTTAACATGTGTTTCTTTGCCTCATAGTGTAGAGCTTGAGGAGTAAAGAGAAATATGTGTGTATGTGTTATATGAATGAAAATATATAGCACTTGCTTTGTTCCACATAGCAATAATATATATATGTATATATTATACCATATAGATGTGTGTATATATATATACGTATATATATATGTGTGTGTGTATATATATATATATACTATCATTCCATTTGCAAGAGGGAGGAAAGACATTAGAAAATACATATATATATTTATATATGTAAGGAAAATTATGTGCAGTCAGTAATGAAAATGAGCAGAGGCAGGCAGGCAGGAAAAGAGAGGAGGAAGAGACATTTTATTTTATTTTTATTTATTCACATTAAATAATGTATATGCATATATATGTATACATGTTCATTTAATTCTAAGAAAAGAATCCCATGAGATAGTCTACTTTTAAAATAAAACTGGACAAAGTAAAGGTTTTTGTAACTTGCTCATGGTTACCCACCTAAAGAAGTAAGGGCAAGATTTAAGCCCTAAGAAGTTAAGTACAGAGTTAACACTCTGAATCACCAAGCTAGGCTTCATTTTGAAATAATTTTGAATAAATACATAAATGTATAGATTAGTCACGATATAAATTATGGCAGCAAATCTCACCTTTAATGTCCATTAGTCACTACTCACTGAGTACTTATTATGTGTCAAACACTGCTGGGCACAGTGGTAGATTGTTTACAAAATTTGTCGTAATCGTTCCTTCTTGTATCCATGTACCTTTTCAACATGACGTTGCACCTCATCCCTTCAAGGGTTTTGTTTCCTCACTCTGAATCTGCGGTAGTCATGTGACTTGCAGCGAACAAAAAAGTGTGATGGTAGAAATATGAGGCCAATTCAAAATCTAGATTCACTTTCAAAACACAGAAACCAAAGGTCTGAGGCCTACATTAAAAGCTGCTCATATATTAACAAGTTCCTTTGACTTAATTACTAGGCTGTGGGTTAGACAAAATGAAAATTAGCTAGAATTTGGCTGAATTTTAAGGGCATGTATTTTCACTAAATTCAAGCTTCTGTCAAATACTTGGATGTTTTCATCATCATAGATAATTTTGAATGCTTAACAAAAACATCAAAGAATAATTATTGGCCCCAACTACACTTAAACCAGAAGAGGTCAAGTGAAAAGTCTTGATTTCCTCCCTATCCAGGCCGAAGTGAAGTTCCTCTAATGCCCTGCTGAAGTCGTTTCAGATAGTGGTGCCAACTAGGGATTCTGGGGTTTTCATGCTGAATGGTTCTTATAGTGTCAATGGAGATTGCATGGTTGACCTGGAATACCACCCTCTGGGCAGTAATAAAATGAAATGACACACTCAGTTTCCCTGTGAGTATTTCACAATAAACTAAATGAAACAAAACTATTAAATAAGATTCTGAGTCTCATAAGTAGCATAATGCTTAAAGCGCCCAGGTTACAGTTAAAAAGTCACTTATTATAACAGTAGTCTTAAAGACCTCAAACTAAGTGAGCGAGACAATCAACAGATGCCATAGTAGTTCAAATAAAACTCCTATCTGCCTGGACATCAGAATATGTTGCTGTTTAGAATGAGCCTTTGTGGTTGCAATTAAGTTAATGTTCTCAAGATAATATCATTCTAGATTAGTCGGGTCTCTGAAACCAGTGACGAGTGTCCTTATAAAACACAGAAAGACACAAAAAAGCAGTCAGGTGACAATGGAGACAGAGATTGGAGTTACACTTTCAGAAACTAAGGAATACCTGGAGCAACCAAAAACTGGACACTACATGAAAAAATTCTTCCCCAGAGCCTTCAGAAGATGAATTGCCCTTTGGACACCTTAACTTTAGGCTTATAATCTCCAGAATTGCAAGAGAATAAACACTTAACTTTGAATGACCAAATACGCAGCATTTTGTCATAAACATCCTAGGAAAATAATACAAATGCCAGCAACAAGATGGCACCACTAGAATTATCTGCCATCTTAAAAAATAAAAATGCAATGAGCAATTACAGATGTGATTGAAAAATGAAAAACTATAAACATTTTCGTAATGGGAATAGAAAGTATCAGAAAAGAAAAAAGATTTAAAGAATAATCAAATAAAATTATAAAACTGAAAAATGCAGTAATATATAAAATCTGAATAGAATGACACAACAACGAATGGAAGTAACAAGGAAATGAGTATATGATTCCATGTTGTAACAATAGAAATTAACTCAGACAGCAGGTTGCAAATTTAATGAACAAAGCTTCAAGGATCTCTGTAACTATAAAAAAAAAAATCTAAAACTTGTGTCATCTAATCCCAGTGGGGAAGAAAAAACTAGGGGACTGGAAATATGAAAAATTATGCAAGTAGTCTTCATGAAATTGACAAAAGACACAAATCCACAGATTCCAGAAATGGAGTGAACTCCAGACATATATACTCCCTTCAGTCCCAAAATCCAAACAAGACATATTAGTCGAACTGTGGAAAACTAAAGACAAAGAGAAAATTTGAAATGCGTGAAACAGCAGTAGCCATTAGGTAGAGGAGGTCATTAGTTCAAGTGAATGCATATTTCCATTGAGACAAGGAAGGATCACTGCATTTTTTAAGAACTGAAAGAAATAGTCAACTAAAAATCCAGCAAAAATATCTTCAGAAAGGCATCATCAGATGTAGGAAAACAGATAGTATTCATTACTGCCTAATTCATTTCGAAAATGACTACAGGACATTTTCTCAACATAGAAAAACTAACAGAAGTAAGAATCTTGGAAAAGCAGCATGAAAAAAAAATACTGTAAGGAAAAATGTGTCCTCTGACTATACTGGAATCAAACTGTAAATCAATTACAGAAAAATAAATGGAGAATCTCAGTTGCAGAGTAACACATTTCTAGATTATATTTTAATGCATTAAACTCAAATGAAAATACAAAACTCAGATAATTTAGATGAAATGCCAAAATTTATTTAAAAGCAGAAAGAAACATGTCACCAATTACAAAATAGATATGTTTATTAGTCTTATAGTTAGTTATTAAGGAAATCAAGTTCATAATTATAAAATTTGCCAAAAAGAAACAACCAGATTCAGATGATTTTACTGGATAATTCTAACAAATATATGTGGAGAATAGCAACAACTTTACATAGTTTATGATACAAATAAATGAAAATGACTTGGATGTCACCAGAATTAAAAAAGAAAATGTTTGTTCTATGAAAGATCCTGTGAAGAGCAAGCTGTAGATTAGTTACAGAGGAGAAATATTTGCAAATATTATAACTGAATATTAAAATCTACCATGTATATATGTAAAAAAATCTCTCAAGTCTCAATTAAAAGAAAAAAGAACAAATGACAAATAGCCAACAATCCAAATAGATAGTAGGCACAAAGCATGGACAGAAATTTCACCTAAGTAGTCAAAATATGAATACACACATGAAAGGTTTTCAAAAATTATCTGGAGAATATTAGTGAAAAACACAATGAGATATTACTATACACCTACTAGAAAGTCTGAAGTAAAAATCGTAACCACATCTAATGCTGTGAAAAATTTGGATCACCCTCATACATGGCTGGTGAGAATGTAACTGAGGGCAGCCCTTTCTGGAAAACTTTTGGTGATTTCTTTTAAAACAAAACATGACCATAAGATGTACAATTCCATAATACTTTTTGAAACTTAATTTGTAATAGTACTAAACTAGAAACAATTCAGATATCCCCACACACTAAATTTGTGAATAAATGAGTACATCCATGCTAGAAAATACTACTCAGCAATAAAAATAAAGTATTAGGAAATAAAACAACCTGCATGAATCTTCAAAGAATTGTACTGAGTGAAAAAATCCAATCTTGAAAGGTTGTATACTATATGATTCTATTTATAGAATATTATCCAAATGAAAAAATTGAAGAAATGGGAAACAGATTTTATTGGTTGTAAGGGTTCAGCAGAGGATAGGTTGAGAGGAAAGCAGGTGTGGTTAAAAATGGGCAACATGATAGATACTTTTGATGAGGGAACTATCAAGTGCTCATGATATTATACTCGTGATATTATACTATAATTATGCAAGATGTTATCACTGGGGAAAATGAGTAAAGGGTGCATTGTTCTCTCTGAATTCTATCTTACATATGCATGTGAATTTGAAATGATCTGAAAATTAAAAGTATAATTTAAAAAGTCACACTCATTTGTTTCTGGTTGAGGTGATTTCTAAATTCAAGAATGAAGAGGATGGAGGAAAAGAGGAGAGGAGGAAAACAGGAAGGGAGGAGAAAAATAGAGAGAGAGAGAGAGAGAGAGAGAGAGAGAGAGAGAGAGAGAGAGAGAGAGAAGAAATACGGAAAAGGAAATGTATACTGCCTTAAAAGGTATGTCATATCAATGATTTAAATAGAAGGTGTGTTTAGGATCAAAGTACATTGAAGAATAAAGGTTAACATATATATATATATATATATATATATATATATATATATATTTCAGGTAGATGACTTCTATGTTAAGAGTCATGAAATATACATTAATCATGAAAGATAGTTGTGTATTTCAAACACTGAATTATATTACAATGGGGTCATTGATAGCAATGTCTAAATATTAGAATATACTCTTCATATGATGAATTTTCACACATTTGTTGCTCAGACCACATACTCACTTATTCATTCCTTATTCAATACTGATTTATTGATGGATTACTACATGAGCAATTGTCATGATTGATTGGAATAGTAAATAAACCGGTATAGGTTCAATCATTTATATTTGTACAGTTAGATTTGTCCTGCCACGTTATGTTATTAAACAGAAAGTAAGAGTTGGAGTAGGATTGAGACCAAGAGAGTGAAGAAAATATTCTTGAAAATTACAAATCAAATGGTGGAAAAATAGAATATTCCTTCTGGTAAATGAGTGAATTTTGAAATAGGTTAGCACTAGTGATTGGTTCAGTTATTGATTTATGTATAATCTGCTATCTTAAAATTTACTAAAACAGTAATTCTATTTTCTTTCATATGTATCTGTACAAGGAATGAAAAACACAGCAAGTGTGGTATATGTTTTCCCCTTAATATTTATAATTTCATTGGGGAACCTCAAAAGCTGGGGGAGAAGTCACTTGAAGGGGTACTCACATACCTATTAGTTGATTCTTGCTTTCAACTCAAGAGGTTATCAAGACTGTTGGCTGGGATTCTTACATTGGTCTCATCATGTGGTCTATTAGAGAATTTGGGTTTCCTCTCAGTATAGGGTTTGGGTGCTTAGATTCAAGTATTCCCAGATGCCTGAATGTCCAAAATGGAACAGCATAACTGAATTTTATTGGTAAATCAGTCACAGAGCCCATATTCAAAGGGAAGGGAAGCATAACCCATTGGTTTTGAAGGGACTGTCAAATAATATTAAAGCCAAGTTTCAAAACTGTCAGTCATTCCTCTGAACAGAGATTATTAATATTCTTTCCAAATGCAAAACAAATTCACCAAGAAGCTCAAAGTTCCACTTCATTACAGAATCTGGATTACACTGAGGGCAGGATCTCATTATCTGTCAGGTCCAAGATAGAGGACAGATGAAGTTCTTCAGGAACTGATTATCAAATGATTTAAGGACATCTTTAAAAGCACGCGGTGACCACAGCCAGAGAAACTCTAAGTTTAAAGGAACAGAAATGTAGAGTTGAAATGATATGGACCCTATGTAATGATTATGTCACTATAATGTGAAGATATTTCACTCCAGCAGCTGCCATGGGAAGGATGCAGTAAACATGAGATAGTTCTCACTGAAAATAGGATACACAGGGCATGCAGATAATCTTCAGGTCCTTTTCATGGAAGTATTTACATTTTGGGAAAAATGTAAGAGCTAAAGGAGCTATTAATATTTATATATCAGGAAATGATTTTTTAATTTTCAGAATAGGAATGGGCTTTATGAATGATCCAGAACTATTTTTTTGTTGTTGCTATTGTCAAACTAGTGACCCATCAACCATAACTTGCTCTTCTCTGAGTAGCACTCTAGAGGTTACACAGGTTGTACAACTTGGCTTCAATGAAGCAGGACACACTTATCTTAATCTATGAACTGGTGGTTCCACCTCTTGGCCTCCACAGATCACACACCTCTCTCAGATTCCAGTTCAGCTTGCTCATACTCACAAAGATTCCCCTGACTGCTCTAACAGATAAGAAAAACTACAATTCTATCCATCATTGTGGAATTTATGCAGAATGATCTAATAGCCATAATATGCAAGCAAACTTTTATTGTTTCTGGATTTTAGAGATGACTTTAATGTAGAGGCAGCCTAGGAACATGGATGCAGCTTGTAAAATATCTTGAAGGTATGTGGAATTAAACTACAGTGAATGTACTGATACACTCATGAGTCAAGGGAACCTAATAGTGATCTCCTGGATGAGGATACAGAAACCTGTTGGAAAGACTGATCAGTTAAGTGAGGACTACATGGAGATCAGGCTTTATTGCAAGAAACAACTTGTATCCTCTTCTATAACCTGCATAGTAAGAAGTGGACAAGAAAATATATTCTCATGAAAGGAGTACCCAAACTTTAAGTATAACGATAGGGTTAGAGAGAAAGAAAATAATTTGAATTAAAAATAATGGCACCTACCTTTCTGTGTCAGATCCAAGGTACCTAGAGAATGATGGTCTCTCATATTGAAAATAACAACTCATAGTTGATATCTATTGGTTTAGGACCATGCCTGTTTATGCCTTTTGCCTTAATGTAATAGTGGATATTTTGTTTATTTCTTAAAGTCCAGTTTCAGCAATATTTTGGAATGAATTTGTATTCCCCCAAAATTCATATGTTGAATTTCAACCCCAATGTGATGTTATTGGAGAGTTGATAATAGTTGAACCCTCATGAGTAGGAAAATAGTATCCTTATAAGAGAGACAGGAGAGAGTTTTCTTCTTTTTGTCTCTACTCTCAGCCATATAAGGATACAACTAAAAGACAATCTCTCAAACTTGGTGGACACTCACCAAAGCCCAACTGCATGACCCTATTATCTACTCCAGTATGCAGAACTGTGAGAAATAAGTTTATGGTTAATGCTCCTCCTTCCCCAATTTATGGTATTTTGTTATAGAACACTGAAGGTGAGCAATGCTATGATCATTCATTGAGTAAAATCTCTATGTATTTGAAGATGTTGGCCGAGTCATCCCTTCCTTTTCTTCTCAAAGGGAGGGCAAGGCCACAACAGAGGCCATATCCAGTTCTTCCTTGGTTTTCTCAAATACCCTTGCTCTTTGATATTAAATATTGTATTCCTTACTAAATTTGATAAGGAGGTTCAGCATCCACTTGGCCATAGCACACTGAGGCCAAGGGTTATGTTTAGTCTCTTCTGCATGCACAGTGCTTGTTTATTGTGCTTGTTCAGAGAATGGATTTTTCTCTTCACTCTTTTTGAGGTTACAAGTCAGTCTCAGGAAATAAATGCTGTGCTATGTATAGTCATCTGAGCATGTTCTAAATGCATTTCTTTGACCCACAGTATTCACAGTCAGCACTAATCAGTTCTCTTTGAGGAAGGTACACAGTCTCTGGGAGAAACTTGAATTCACTTTTTATCATTTCACAGCAGAGGCAGCACTTACCTGAGTTTTTATTTTTTTAATGATTTATTAACACAATCACATCTGACAGTGTTGAGTATTTTCATTTTGCTTGATGTGGATGCTCCTTTGAGACTGCTGATTATAACATCCTCCTGGATCACTTCAAATATTATGTCAGCTTAGCAGAAGACCATGGAGTGGGTTTCACTCCAGGGCAGCCACCTTTCCAGATGAGAGACCTCCCTCTGTCTCCTGCACTGACATGATGCGTGGGCTCTCATGGCAGGCCTGCTCCATTCCTCTCTCCCGCGGCCTCCCCACACAGTCCTCTGAAGCAGAAGTGCTGTGAGTGAAAGTTTGATTTCTTGACCCTAGTTGAGAAGAATTCCATGGAGCCTCACATGTCAACACATGGAAGGTTTATTCAAGGGGAAAGCACAGAGAGATAAAAGAAGTAGTCTCTGTGGGCAGTAAATCTTCAACTGCTGTGGGTAGGATTGGGTCTTATATACTGTAGGGGTGGAGTCTTCCAAGCATACATCCTGTAAGTTTTTTTTTTTTTTTTTTTTTTTTTTTTTTTTTTTTTTTTTTTTTTTTTTTTTTTTTTTTTTTTTTTTTTTTTTTTTTTTTTTTTTTGTTTGTTTGTTTTGCTTATGCTTAGTTCTTTCTATTTTCTTTACATTCTTTCAATTAGTAGTTCATTAGTATGCTCTCTTTTCCCATTCTCCCTCTTGTGCTTGCCTTTCCCTTCATTTGTTTCCTCACTCCATTAGCTGGCCCTCATCAGAAGACCAGTGAGTGGAAAGAACACTATCTTTGATGTCAGAGGTAAGGCATTCAAGTTCTGCTTCCATACAAATGGTTACCTTACTGCTCAGCTTCTCTGTGTCTCATCTCCAAATGCAGAAAATGATGCTTTTCCCAAACTATTTTTCAGAGTATCTGGTGCATCATGTTAGCTCCTATTGAACCAGTCCATCTTTCTGGAATGATATTGAGTAAGGCCTAATAACAAAGCATCACCAACCAGCTCAATATCACAGTAGCATTGGCTATAGCCAGGGTAAGAGTTAAAAATGGCTTTGACTTTGACATTTTAGGAGCTTTTTCTTATTTTTCTTTGGGTAACATTTAAAAAAATGTATTTAGATATGTCTGCTTCTTGTACTAGATTATAAAATTATTACTAAAGCTGAGTCTTCAAAGCTTTAGCTTTGGATTTCCTTATAACTTGGGGACCGTATAATCAGTATTCAAACTAGGATACTTCCATGAGGGGGCAATGCTAATAACCACTTCAAGATGATGAATCCAAAACCAGAACTGCCCAAACCAAAATGATATGGTGACGACAGTAAACTCTTACACAGACATGGCCACAGAAGAAGCAGTTAATACATTGCTAACAAAGCAAAATTAAGAAAAAAATACAAATCAAAAGTATCATTTTCAAATTTACACATGTATATGACTGATTATTTATAATCTTTTATTCCTCATGTACACAATTGGCATAAAGATCTGTCTTACAAAGTAGGCACATGAGTACCTCTTTGGCTTCCCCCTCTTTTAATAAACATATCCCCTAGGCTGCCAAACTAATTTTAGTCTCTGTCCTAAATACTATTAAATCTGCTTCCTTTCTTTCTTCCTCACCAATGCAACCTCAGCCCAGTTCCAGTTATGAATAAAATAAATGCTATCGAAGTCATGTTCTTCCATCTCATTTTTCTGTTCATTCCTCCCAAATTAGTACTCTTGTTCAATTAAGTCTTATGTGTTAATTAAAATTATTAACTTAATGAAAGTTAGTTAAGTTAATTCAAATATGATCCTTTGACTTCCATACTTTAAAAACCTCTGACCTTCCCCCACTGACTTCATTATAAAAACTATTCCTAAACCCTTCCAGCTGCCGATCTGACCTCAATACTCAACTGAATCTTCACTACCTCTTGCCTCCTCCCTACACACTGCTGCAAACCCTCCTAACATCTCTTGCTTCCCTGAACAGCGATTTTTTTCAAATCATCACAATCTCTTCTGTCTTCCTGGAATTGCCTCCCTGTCTTCTTTACTTGAAGAATTCCTAATTTCCATTCCAATTGCAATTTATTTGGTGCCCACTCTGTGAAAACATCCGGCCCACCTTAGGAAGAAATGGGAATCACTTTTTGTGTCTAGGTAAGAGCAGAGGAACTGTTTTAAATTCCTGCATCTATACTGGAGCATGAGCTTTGTGGAAAAGGACTCAGGTTTATTCATTTATTGACCTCTATACTTCTAGCTTCTTGAAAACACCTTCTAAGTGTTGAATACATATGTATGGAGAAAAATAAAGCAAGAGATAGCTCTTGAATCTTTTCAAAATCCTGGCACTTAAATTTCCTAATGTTCCTACTGTTGAAGGATGGTATCAGTGTTCTAATGAATTAGCAGCACTATTGACAACAATAGGTAAAAATACCATTTTGGAACAATATTGCAACCCAAGCACTATGGTAGCACATTTGTTGTGTGCCTTCTGTGCCTGTCATGTCTACAGGGGAGTGGATGATACTAACAATTAAACACCATTATTCATGCACAATTTACTGTATGCTACTTACTGCTCTAAATCAGGCATTTTGCAATTCTTTTTTTTTTTTTAGAGAAAGAAAATAGGTTAAACAGACTAATTCAAGACATATGTTATTGAAAGTAAAACCAGGAAACAATCCTGACTCCAGTGTCTATGTTCCTGACAATTCCATTTTCCTGAAGCAGCCAAAGCTCCTTTTCAATGAAACTGACATACATGTGAGGGAAAAAGAAATCGATGATGTAATCAGACAAACATTACAGGGGATGAAAGGTTATTTGCAGAGAACAGTGCAAAGTGATAGAACAGATTGTGAAAGCAGTGAAATTTGGGGCACATTGGCTACACAAGAGGTGCACTCCTAATGATAGGACAAGCCATCACTCAAAACTGGGGTGCCCTTTTCCCTGGTAGAAGAAAGCGATTCTTGTGATTATGACTGATTATTATAGGTGTATGGAACAGGAAGTAATCTTGTGTGTCTCCAACACAGTGAAGGAGATTGGACTAGAGACTGGAGGACTGGACCTTATCTGAGAGATACACCCACTGCTGAGGTGCTTACTTCTGTACTCCTGAGAGTTGGAATGACCTTGAGCTAGAATGATCTCAGTGACAGCAAACCTGAGTCAAGTTCTTTAGCCTGGACAAGCCCAGGAACACAGATAATGAGACTTGGCAGAAACTATGAAATGTCTAGGAGAAGACAATCTCCTGGACTGTAATTAGGTTAAAAGGGCTTTGGAATAGTTTTAAGACAAAGGATAGTAGTCATCAGGGAACTCAGTATCAAAGTTCACATTCTAAACTTCAGTTTTGAAATGGCCACAAAACAATATTTGCTTAAAGTCTTATAGATACAAGACAGGGGTGTGTAGAAGGTAACAAAATAATTTAACATTGGAATTCGGTAAATATGACAAAAAACTTGAAACAGTAATAAAGAGTTGGTAAGTGTGAAGATGAGAGAATTGACATGTTCCAAAGCCAATGCCACTTCCCAGATATTGTCTCAATCGCACATCCTGAGAGTTGTGTGTGAGTGCCTTGATTATTCCTGTTCTCTGGAAAAGGAGCCCAAGGCTAAGAGAAGTCAAACACCAAACTCAAAGTCATACTGGCCTTGAAATCTCTCCCAGTAGAATCCACAGCCTGTATCTTCAGTACTCAACAAGCAACACTCAGTGATTTAAACCCAGGAAGCCAAGATGATCTCTGAAGCTCTGAAGAGGCAACATGGGGTGGTCACAGCAAGAGACAGATCCTAGTGCTACTTTTAGACAAAATTTAAACACTTCCCCTTCTGTCTTATGATAGATTTTCAAGTTGGAAGTCACATTTTCCCCCCACTTTTCTTCAAGATTAGTTCAAGTTCTGAGATAATGCCTGATCCTTTTTGTTCCAGAGAGTAGAGGGTAGTGAAGAAAGGCAAATAATCGAGATTAGGCTTCCTCAATCTCTAATTGATACTGGATTTGTAGATAACATGGTCAGTATTCAGTTTAATGGCAGACTTGAATCTTAGTCTTAGCAATTTTGAAATCTGGACATATTTTTCCCTCCATGAAACTTTGTTTTTCTGTATTTATGAGACTCATGGAATACATAAGAGTCAATTTTTATTTAAATCACTAATTCCTTTCTATAACAAAGACAAGGCATCAATAACCAGAACCCAGCTATTTATCAGTAGATAATGTAGAATATAGTATGATTTACTTTTAAAAACTGATATACAACTATCATTACTATCATAAAGTGTGACTTCAAATAAAATATTGAATCTCCTCAGCTCAGTGATGCAAATCTACCCATCCTACTATATTTCCCAGTGGTAGCACCATCTGATTAGTTGCCCAATTCCCAGGTGTCAAATACCACCACATTGATAGGTGTTCAAACCATGTGGCATCTATTTCCTTAATGGATTTGTGGGGGAAAAAGGGCCTACTCAAGACTTCCAGCAGCCATGAAGACAGCCGTAAAAACTGCCAAACTAGCAAAGCCATAAAAACATTCTATGACCTGAGTTTGCTGAAATGTTGCCAGCAGACAAATAACTTCCCGTGCTTGAAACTCCCTCCCCTAATTTATATCCCTCTCTTCCCATGCTTGCTCTAACCTATATAAGTATGCCCTAACTTGAAGCCTGTGCTCAGTCTTGGTGTGGGAAGGGTCCCTGCTGAGCCCATGTATAATAAATCTGCCAAAAATACTTCCAAAAGAGTGCCCACTTGGTTTACCCCAGAGAGTTGTAACAGATTGTTCTATTGAAAGACTTATACTTTCTCATTTCATTTACTATATATCATCTCCATTTGGTTTCTGCCTCTCATATGGATCTCCCTAATTCACTCTATACATTTGTCATACAAATAATTTCAAGTAAGTATCCAATACCATCTCGTCTCCATTGAATAATCCTTTAGTGACTCTCTGTACCTACTAAAGAAATCCCAGCTTCCATTGTAATCTGAAAAGCTCCTAATAATGTATATGATTTTGACTGTAATATATCAAGTCATACCTCCTGCAATTCTGGACTTTACATGTATCCTCCACCCAGAATTGACTTAAAATTGAGGATTCAATGTAATATATGTATGCATCTATACCTTCCAAATTATTATCCCTTTTGTTTAAAACATGTTTTGCTTTTCTCCCTTAGATACTTATAATAGCCCTGATCTTTCTACTTGTTTTATATTCAACTCAATTATTTTTTTTTCTAAAGCTTCCCCTTCCTCAGTCTCAGATATATGAGCTTGTCTTAAATGTTGATTCTTACACAATACTTCTGCCACAGTAATTGCTGCATAATACAGCTATCATCCATTGTTTTGTTAGTCTTAAAAGGAAACTTCACAACTGCTATGAAAAGGACTTATTTATCTCTGTAGTCTCAGCCTCCAGAACTGTACATACATAACATACTTTTAATAAATAAGTTATAGAATTTGGGTTTTCTCATCAGATTCATGAAATGCATTCAAGTAATAATAGTCCAAATTGCAACATATGCATGAAATATGTGTTAAGAAATAATACATTTCCTTTTTTTCATTCAAAATGTCCACATTTCTAACAGATGTTTCCTTTAGATACATCTCAATGAATGAGATAATTCTATGTTTTATAGAGTCGCAGAAGGCATGTAATCAGGAAGTCACTGCTGTCCCACAAATTAATGGATAGCAACATCATTGCCTAAAGAAGAAAAAATAATTCAGATTTTGATTAGTTGTCAAATGAAAAGAAGTCATAATATTTGTGGTAACTAAATCATTAAATAAACATAATATGAACCCCTCAACTATATTTATCACTTTCTCTCCTGCTGTAACCTACATGGAAGTGCTTATCTAAATACCTGCAGTGTGAAAATAACTCTCCTGGCTACGCAAGTCACTCACTGGAATTTATTTCCATTCTCTTATATTTCTGTTTTTCTATTTTATCCTTCAAATCAAGTTAAGTCATCAAGGCAATGAACATCACCAGATAGAAAACATATTTTTTAATTTCTTGAGCAATCACAACAGAATAAGATAATAAGGATAATTAGCTCTTATACCTGAAAACTCAAAGCAATTCTCTGTGAGTGACAAGGAGATTATTTTCCATCTTCATCTCTACCTGGATGGACAGTGTAACAAGGGAGGTTTGCACCATCTCAAGAAAAAGAGGAATTCCAACTTCATTCTATAACAAAATGGCCTATGGAGATCATTAGGTCTGCTTAAAATGTTTTTGGCATGACTTATGCCTTGTTATAAGATATTATATTGATAGCTAATGAAAAAAGAACAAAGAATAAAATTAAAGGATTCCTCTCTGTTAAGCACTGTTTGCATTCTTTAATTTGCACAAATTTATGTGGTAGTCTCTATTATATCTATTATTCAATGAGTAAGTGATATCTTGAGAAGTTGCCTATTCCTTTCCCCTGTTACCTTTTTTTTATAGGCTACAAGAAGAATGATACAACTCTAACCCTTCCACAGAAAAAATTATTTTTGTAATCTCAACGTTTAACTCTGTCTTTTATCAGGTCTAATAAAACAGGCTCAGATAATACTGCAAAACCTCACACAGGTAAGATACTTTGAGACTTTGAAGTTAGGGTTCTCCAAACATTGCTTTTATTCTCTTACTGCATATTTATGAAGGAATCATATAGCAGGCAGTGGGCTGGATAAACAGAGCAAGTGACTTATTTTTCCTCAAAGGAAGAGAGTATAGTAATAGATGTGTGGTGTGCTACACGCTAGGGTGGAGGGATGAGAGATCACACAGATGACAGCTAATGGGAAAATGGTTGCTTAAATGAAGTCAGAAGACAGAATATGAAGGGAATACTTGGATGGAAGGTAAAACTAACATGACACACTCCTCAAGGTCACTGATTGATAGATTGATAAGGAATAAAAATGTATGTTATTGGTGTGGCACACATGGTGGATAAGGGGAATTATATAGAGAAATATAAAATGATGGGGGTTGTGGATGAGGGTTGTAGGGGATTCCCAAGAAGGAAGGGATTTCTTAGAAAAGTCAAAACTAGGCTCCTGAAGTTTTCTCTACCCTCCAGGTTTTCACATGTGGCTGTGTACATATAATGGAATGAGCTTAGGGAAAACAACAAAGGACACAGATGGGGAAATATTTATTTAAAAGGGTAAAAGTTTATGAAGTAAGAGAAATAAGAAACTCAATAGTTTTTCACTTATTTTTATTGTCATGAATTAATAATAGTATAACAATGGTTATTCTAGCTATTAAACAGTGACTGTGTATCTGTGTTTGTTCTTTACAAAGAGTTTTTTCATCTCATCCTTCCCAACAAATGTTTTCAAAAAATATTCTTTTCTCATGCTACAGGTCATAAAATGAGGCAGGAAGAGTTTTTGTAGACAATTTGCCTAAAATTATAAAGGTAGTAGATAGAAGAACCAGCATTAAAATATTTGTCTAATGTTAATTTACTCAAAAACCAGCACATTTATACACATATTTGCTTTTAATCAAAATACCCTGAGATGTAATTAGCTGTCAGTCTTATAGATGAGGAAATTGATGCTCTGTTATACTATTTGTAGAGCATTATAAAGAGAGTAAGATCCAACATTCAGTCTAAACTAATTCAAATAATATTTATTGAGTTACTCCAATATGCCAAGCACTGTTAGGTGCTGAGTCAAGAATGTAAAGAAAAGAAATAATACAATTTTTAAAAACTGAGCAAGAATAGGCATAATGTTTTATGTCTGTTAAAAACAAGAATGTTAAAGAAAGTAAGAGTGGAGGTCAAAATTTCCCTGTTTCTCTGAGGTTCTTCACAGGCTGGACTAGTAAACACAATAAAATTAGGCATGATTAGTAAGAAAATAGTCTAGATTTAATGATAACCTATGCACGGAGAACTTACATGGTGGTCAATTCTGATGTTGCTGGGGCATATACACACACTTAAATCTTGACTGAGTCAGGGAGACCTCAGAGGAGAGAAAGGGAGTACTCTTGTGGAAGGAAGGAAGCTGTACCCCCAGTTTCTAGCTACTGTGGACCAAGAGTGGCCACCAAGCCATTAGGTGCCTGGCAGTCTAGACTGGCTGGAAGCTACTGACTAGATATAAGGACTTTTTCTTTTCACCTAAAAATAGAACCCCATGTGCATTTTGTAATCCTGTGTGTTGCCCATGTGAGGAATTCACAAATGGATCACTGAATTCTGTTTGTAATTCCTATTCTAAGTTATACCTCCCCCTCTCCCTCACCAATAAAAGTGTACCCCGAAAGTATTTCGGAGCTCAGATTCTATATCTGGCCCACACGTAATAAAGCTGTCTTCACTACTTCTAAAAGAGCACTGTTAGGATTTTGTTAGTTGAGAGAGCTATAACACTCTACTTGGTAAGGAGGAGTGACTCATCCTTACTCTTACTCTAAAAGTAGAGGTAACTCACTCCTCTTTTCACATTCTTCTAGAGAACAGGGACAAGAGACCATTTCTTGATTAGAAGGGTGGAGGCCTGGAGAGTAGTAGAGGGCTTCTTTGATTAATGAAAGGTAATAGGTGCTGCTCTTTTGCCTCTAGGCTATCCTTTACTATCCTTAGTTCTTCAAGTCAGAGTGGGGTACTTAAAGTTGAACAATTCTGAGCAAACTTGGGGTGTCAGGATTAGTCCCATCATAAGCCTGATGTTTTCTGTTTTGTGTTCAGTTTATGGAGATGGTCTAAGAGAGGAGATCTGCTTGATAGAGGCAGAGTTCAGAATGCCTGCCTGAGTCACACCCTACAGGCCCTTTCCTGAGCACTAGAGCCCAAAGCTTATCTCCTTAATCCTCTGGAAAGATTCCTGTCATCTTCAACTTAATGTTTTACCCAAGACAACAAGGAGCCAGTGTTAGGCTGGCCCAGGGACAAAAGCAGCAGCAGCCATGCCCGGGAAAACAGCAGCCAAGCCCGGGAAAAAGGTGGATGACATCAGAATAAGGGATGCGACCCCCACACCTGGATTCACAGGGCCAATCCCCAATCAGGACATAGGAAGCCTGTGAAATTCCTTTGCTTAAAGAGCCGGTCCCCCTTTGTTCTGGGCGCGACTTCCCGGCCCTCTGTGGACTTGGGAGTTTCGCCCGGGTGTGCAAACCCCAATAAAGCCCTGACTATTCTGCTTTTTGTCTGATTGAACTTTTTCTCCTCGCGGAGCCCAGAAAAACCTTACAGCCAGGAACCACCAGAATGACAGAGGCCACTTCACAGACCTGGAGAACTTCCTGGAAAATCCACTCTCTTCTGCTTTCAGATTTCCTCCTGAGCTCTATTTCCTTGCTAATTACAGACCCTGGAGAGGGGATCTGCCCAGAAGCCCCCTCCCAAGAATATAAATGCAGGGATCTGATAGCAATCAGGGCAACACTCCATGCCCAGGACACTTCATCTCCTGCTTTTGTTTTCTTTCTCTTCCATTTTCTCTAATAAACTTATAAAGCTTCTCCCTAATGCTCAAGAATTCTTTCTTGAACCGTTTGTTGCAGGACCCCAGAGCCCTCACCTAGAAGGGGAATGAGGGTCCCTGGTAACTCTAAATCTTCCATGACTGACATTTAAATAAACCACCAAACTATCACCTAAGTCGATAGCTAGGTGATTAATTCTTGGTGAGACAGAATAATTGAATCTCTGCTGTCTGTGGATCCAGTTGTCTTAGTGGAGTTAAGTATAATCAGGAAGAGCTGCTGTTCCTTATTGGTCATGACCAAAAAGACACCTTGGTCCCAGAAACCTGAGTGGGTTGAAAAATCAGTCCCTTGCATCAGAAGAGTGCTGATCTAGGAGATGTCAAAATGTTTCATTAATGATGAAACTTGCTGAGTTTTTAAGACATCTCCATTAAGAAAAGTCAAGGTGCTCATAAGCCAGAACACAGATTGTAAGGATTTCTGCAAGTCCCTAGGAGATAAAGCAGTATTTGCACGGGGCGATTATTTGGCAGGCTGCCAGCCCTACCAGGCCAGGGTTCCATTAGCATCTCGTCTAGAAATCAGCTCTTCTGCATTGACTATCTGGCAGTTTTGGATTGCCTCAGGCTGGTAATTGGCAACTGTGCTGTTAGACCAGATGGCATATATTTATTTATTTTATAAAGGAAAGGGAGGGGAAAAAAAGCCTGATGCAAATTGGAAAGTCCATTTTTAGTTATAGAACAGAAAAATAAAGGAGAAAAGAAATTGATTTTAAGGAGTTCCAGATGTTACATGCTTTTTTATTTGCAAAGTCACATCTAAAAGGAGAGTGTCATTACAACCAGAAAACGAAAAGAGAGGAGAAAATAACAAAATAAAAGGAATCTACAGAGTAATGTTCAGTTGAGTTTAAGAGTTAAGAGTTTGCGTTAACTGTGAATGGAATCATTTTCATAAGGATAGAGAAAAACAATCCACAATTTACATATGAATAATTACTTTCCTGCTATGTCTACATAAGAAACAGAAGAGCTTCAGATGCTAAAATTTCTGCTGTGTTGTGTCTTAATCACTAAATCCTTTCCAGCCCACCTTGCTTGTTCCAGGAGCCATCTGTGAGGTTCTATTGTGTTGGCCCTTCCTCAGCTGTTTCCTTTCGTCCAAAGGAAAACTTTAATTAACAGCAGTTAATAGAGTGCCAAGAGCATCTTCTATCAGCCTTTCGATCTCACTTTAGATGGAGAAGAAACTAAGGGAAATTACAATTCTTGTGATAAATGGCGCCTTGTCCTAAAAATTATATGCCAAGATTTCCCAAACCTTAAATTCGAACGTACTGCGTCTTTCCACCGAAGTTGATTAGCCGTGTTCCAAAGAGTTAGCACAGCGACTTGTATTTAATGGATATGTTAAATTGGGATCTTGCCATATACGATCCGGGCTTCCAGTTATCTTCCATTGCAGCCATACAACTCAGATACTTAATTTGGATTTTGTAAGACAAATTAATAAGAAACATTCTAGTCTTCCTAGACTGGGACCTCAGACATGATATTTCCATTAAGTTACCAGATGTTGCTAATGCTGATGGTTTGGCTCAATGTGAAGAACAGGGCTCTAGCCTACCATTACAGGTCTTTATTAGAAAGTGTTCAATTACATGTCAGCTATGTGACTCTGGAGAGGCCATTTCTCCTCTCTAGGTCTCAATTTCTTTGTCAGCAAATGATATATGCTGTTGTTGGGATGTTGCAGTGATCAAATTTGAAAATTAGTACGAAACATGATTTTACATCAGGAAAGATTATTTTGTGAATCTACTCTGCTATTTGAAATCTACTAGACATTGGAGTACTTACCTAACATAGCTAAGCAAATATTTTCTTATTTTTTAATTAGTCTGCTGGGCTTTTATGTGAATTAAATTATACATTAGTGAAAAATATGTCTAATACAGTGTCTTAAATTTAAGGGGCAAAAAATAAATAATAAATCCTTCTGCCATCTTGTTTTCTTTCCTTGAGCAAATCAATTTTCTCCATAGTCTTGGTTAGCAAATAGTATATATGCAATTAATTTATATAGCTATTTATAAATGGATGTATTCATTATTAAATTGCTTCTGCATGCTGAGCACTGCTCTAGACACAATTGACAAATGAAGAAAACAAAAGATCTCTGCACTCACAGAAAGAAAAACAAGTGATGTGCTGTCACAGAATGCAATTATGACTTATCTGGTCTTGTTTTTCTGTACCCCAAACCAAATTCTGCATCACAAAATTTGAAAGTCAGTATAGCACAGAGTTAGACTTCTTAGGGGGAAAATAAAGACTGGAAGAAAAGAAGCTGTCAATAGTAAGCTTTGTTTGTTGTTGCGAACTTGGAAAATGTAAGAATTCATAAATGCTATGTGAATGCATTCCATCACGATTTTAATATCATCATCGATATATGACCTGACCTATGTTTTAAATGATTAACATTGACTATCTGACAATAATGGAAAAAAATCTCAAGCTATCAAAATCACATATATTATTTAAAGACATAAAAACCTGTGAACATTTGCTACAAAGTAGTCATTCCTGCCCTCTCAAATAGTTGGTATGATTAGAATTGTGACACATGGATCCTTTAAAAAGAAAGTGATTTCAATTATAATGAAGGAAAGAAAAAAAGTGTTTTAAAAATAAAAAGGACATCTAAACCCACTGTGTGTGTGTGTGTGTGTGTGTGTGTGTGTGTGTGTATTTAGGGAATAGTGGTAAAGTTGTACTAGAATGGAAATAGCTTTTTAAAAATAAGAATGTATATATGAATATAGTTCGAGAATGGTAAGAACAAATAGTCCTGTCTCATTCTCTACTAGAAAATAAGTGAGTCTTGAAATGTGAGCACCAAGGAAAAGAAGGTCATACTGCCCATTACAATAAAGTATGTACACTTTTGATTGTATGAAGACTAGTAAATTTAGCAGAAGGTGATAAAATACTGTCATTGACTGAGAAAGAAAAAAACAGACCTACAAGAAGAAAGACAAGGATTTAATTTTAAATTTTTTGCTGGTATAAATCATCAATGAGAGTCATTGTTATTACCTTTGCACGCCCCCACCCCATGGAAGTTTTCTCACTGCTTTCTGCACTGGCGTGCGTGTTGAGAGGTGAGTGAGCAGGGCTCAAGACTGAGTCATGTTCAAGGTTTGTGCTGATGCCAGTCAAACTATGGCTAAGATTTTTCCTGAAGACAAGAAGTTTACTTAGCTTCCTTTTCAAGCTTGATTTTACTGTTTATTTTGCTAGTTTGTCATTGCAGAAGTGGTGGAGTTTAATGTAGAAGCAATGAACTAGAACCAAGTCAAAATGGTTTGAAGGTTAATGGGTGAGTCGTTCACAAACTGATCTCCAGACCACATGTGTTGGTGGAGAACCTTGTTCTGAAGACCCACAGATCACAGAACGGAATAACCAAGGGCCAGGTGGCCTAGGTTGCTGCATCCTAAACCTATAACAAGCTCAAGATTTGTTGAGTTAACAAATCACCAAATGCCCTATTCTTTACGCCCTCACGCCAAACCCTTAAAATCTTATCCCGATCCTGAATAGGAGAAAGAGATTTTATCTGGTTTCTAATTACTGACCAACCTCCCCAAGAAATACTTTCTTTTCCTCAAAATCCTGTGCCTAGTGTTTGTTTTATGTGTTCTGGGCAGCAGATGTTCCCCTGGTAACACCAGCACAGTTTACAGGAGACGCAGTCAAGTGTCATGGCGCAGTGGGCAGGACTGGAGGACCAAAGTGCAGGACTGGGACCTTGGGTCCTTCACTTTCTGTGTGGCTCTGGGCAAGTTTAGTGCACCTTAGTGCACCTGAACTTCAGCACCCTACCTGGAGAGTGAAGGTATGGTTGTAGTGATGCATGAACACAAGTAAAGCAAGTGACACAGTAACTGGGGGCTCTGCAGAAGTTATTGATCATTCTGCTTCCACACCTCCAGTTCTAGTGCAGCAGTGCTGAAACAAAACCAAACACGACACTTGGGAGAAAGGAAAGGGTCAGTTTACTTGCTGAGTAAATGCCGACAAGGGAGACTTAATCTTAAGTCTTTAGTCTCCCTGAATGAAAGCAAGCAGGTCTTAAGGGGAAGTCTGAGCTTGGAAGTTGCATGATAAGGGGGCATCCTCCCAACAGGTACCATCTGGTCATCCCAACTTCCATCTCAGCAATGTAATCCAGGACCCAGGTCACAGGAACACTGATGTGCAGGGTGTGAGGGGTCACCAGTCAGTCCTTGGTTTCTCCAGACTTGGGACACCTGTGTGCCAATCACATCCAGGGATAGTCTGACAAATGTGGTATTTTTGAGCCCCTGCAGGACTCAGTCAGGGAAAAGAGAGAACAGTAGAATATGAACCCATAGCAGGAGGGGATGGGGACAAAACAGAGTTCACTCATCACGTTCTTAGTGGGCTGCAGACATTTTTGTCATTCATATTTGGGGATGTGATTTTAATTAATTTCTTTCTTCTTTCCTTCATTTACTTATTTTCTCCTTTTATGTGCTAGTTGATTCTAAAAGCTTGAGTTCAACAAAATGGGCAAAACCCCTACCTCCGTGGTACTTATATCATTATATTCACAGAATAGAAATTAAAATGCTCCAGTGGGTGTCAGCACGGTAGACGGGACATGGATGTACCTGTACCTCTCTGCTCCAGTAAGTGAAGACAAAGGCATCTCATTGACTCAGGCTGAGTCTAGTCCTCCTGAGCAGCTGTACTCCAACTCAACTCCACCTCAAAATTTTTTTTTTTTTTTTTCAGTGTGTGGGAGGAAGAAAGAGAAGACTCCTAGAGAGAAGACAGCCAGCAGAAGCAAGAGGCTGAAGCTCTGGTCTGCACAAATGTTAGTGAGAACATCCAAGCTCACATGAGGTCAGAATGGAGGACTAGCTTATCTTGTTTAGAATTTAAATGACAGCAGATCAAAGATGATCTATGGATAGACAAGGAAATTTCATAACTAATATGCTCAATGATGATCTTAAGGTATGTAAAGGTTACATGACTTGCAATTTATTTTATTAAGAATACCCAGAACTGCTTGCCTGGTTACTGCAATATTTTAAACACAAATGTTTAAAATGAGAAAAATTAGGTCTTGTGTCAAGCAATTTATTTTTAATGAATAGAAAACATCAACTAAAAAGAATGCTCTCTCAGTTATTCTTGATCATAATTGCAATCTTCTGAAAAGACTTGAGACAGGTATGAAAACAAGTCAACGTCCAGGACTGTGCAACATTTTTGAGGAAGCAGAAATGGTTAGGCAACAGGTAGCCATGAGCAAGTGGGAAGAGAAGAGAAGAGAAAAGAAGAACATGCAGGTACAGACCACTGACATCAGTGCAAAGGTCAGAAATGAGACATACTGAGGCCACAGGAAAACTGCAGAAAGGGGGAGCCAGCAACCAGTGATTTTAGGATGGAGGAACCATAGGTGAACCTTACAAGACAGTCCCAACCAGCTTGCAGTGCACTTGCAGAAGGAGCGAAATTCACCTTCTGGTGAACCAGCACACTATAGACTCATTGTAATAAAATTAGCATTGCGGCTTTGCCCCCTTTCCCCTTGTAGGAAATCCGGGAGAAGTATGCAAATGGCACAAATGCAGAAACCTTCAACCCAGCTGTGGGAACTCTCTACCCTTTTCCAGAAAATCCCCTCCCCAAAACGCCCCTAGGTGGAGCCAACAGTAAGAACTCAGTGAACAGTGAACAGTGAGCAGTGAGAACTCAGGTCCAAACCCCTAGAACTCTGAACAGGCTCCTCTGGAAACAACCTGTCCTCCTGCCCTAAGGGTGTAATCGCACTTTGTCCCCTTTCCTCGTTACTTCACTTTGCCACTTGATCAATAAAACTTCTATTTACTTTACCTCTCTTGAGTCCTGGTGAAACTGTGATGTGCCACCTTTGTCTTGGGGTAAAACTTCTCCCCCAGAACACAAGAACCTGATGAAGGAAGAATTCCTTATGGCATCAAAATGAGAAATGTGTTTAGTGTTCAGTTTTGCCACTACTAGTTTGTTACTTATATTTCCTGGTTATACTAATGGTAGAAATTACATTAGTTTATTCTAAGACTGAATACGAAAATATTCTAGAAAGATGCTTCCCAAAATAAAATAGAACTAAATGTTTGTGGAAATGTTAGCTGCATAGATATTAAATGCTCCATTGACAAATAAGATATGTACATTAAAAAAAAAAAATCCTGGTGCAGAAATGAAAACATAAGAGCTCTCCATACTTTCAAGATTATTTTATTTTTCTTATTTTTGAATACCTAAATTTATCATTAAGTTAGACAAGCTTATACTAAGAAGAAAAGAGTGGGAATGTAAATGAAGCAAAATGCATACTCAATTAAGACACATAGTGCATCACTAAAAGAAATAAACTTTTTAAAGTTCTTCACTTGAGAAAAGAGAAATTGGAGGAAACATGAAACTAGCAAATAAAAAGAGAGACTGACTTAATGGGGAGACAACCAAGCTGCACACAGAAAGCTTTTTAAAATTAGGCTGGAAGGAAAATGAAAATAAAACAATCTGGTTAATTAATGAACACTGATGATGTGGCTAAAATACCCAAGTCCAAAATTGGCTTAAGGGGAATTGTTCCTTCAAACATAAAATTACATCCAAATGATCACAATCAAATAAAAATAAAGCATTTTGTGGAGCAATTAAGGAAAATGGTAAATTTCATTTTAAATTACCTTTAAAAAATCATATTTCAATCAGGGTGTGGTTTAAAAACAGAACAAAAAGTTAAATTTTAGCTCAAAATGTGATTGAATAAAACACAGTCCTGTAAAATTCTGTGTTGTGTAGTTTTAATCAAAGTTTGAGCATTGCCGTACTGTGTGATATTTGAAAACTCACTTAACCTTCCTGGACTTATTCCCACTTAAAAGAATTGGAATCTTCCTGTTAGGTATTTTTCTACAGCATTTATTTTTTCTTTTGACTCTTTCAAAAGAAATCTTTTCCAAATTGTTGGTTATCAAAGTTGTCATTTTGATTCTAACAGTTGTCATTTGGTTCTTTTTTAAAAAATTAGGGTTGATTTTAGCATGCACTTTGGTTGACCTGATGCTGCACTCTTATAAATGAACCAAGTGCCAGTTCATTCTTCTCAATGTATTGTCTTCAGGAATTCATGGTGTCAGGTTATGAAACTAGATGAGGGTCTTCTGTGTAAATTTCTGTTTCCACTTTTGCAAAGAATTCAATGGCAGCAATTAGTAGTCTTTTTCTAAGAGTTGCTCTCCCTCTTCTAATGACCATATTTCATGAAATTATGGGGATATTTTACGTGAAATGCACTTGTTTTCACATATGAATTTACAGACTCTGCATAAAGCTGTGTTTCCTTTTCAGGATGTGGATAGCCAGGGAGGTAGTTAGGTAACCAGATAATCAAACTCCTAGAGATAGGGTATGTTTCAGCTATGATTTATATAGAGTCTGAGGACGTTTATTCTCCTTCCACTGGGCCAATGGTTCCATGACAAAACAATCAAAATTGGTCTTTATATGGAATACTTCTGCAAACTTTTAGAAAACCAAAATACTTTTTTAAAGGTTTCCCACCTTAACTCTCTCAGATCAAGGGAAAATAAAACATAATTGATCTTCATGCATCAGTTCTCCCGTAATATTTGTGTTTTCAAAGAGAATCCTAGAGAAGACAGAACTTAGTTTCATATCAATGACCCATTCTCTCTCCCACAAAGAAAAGTCAAAGGAGATGCTTGTTACTGAACTGTATTAGAGATGGAAACTTAACTTCAGAAAGAACAATGAAATAGATACAGAATCCAATAAAATCCATTTAAATATCAGTAAAAATTGTAACAGAAAGAATATTAAAATATTTCAGAATGGGGTCAGACATTAAATACATACTCTTAAAATACTGACTAAATTATTAATTTAGGTATAACTCAAATCCTCCATAAGATATAGGCTCTAAGGCTTCATTTTGAAAACATGTCCTTAGGGTCTTTTCCTCATGCCTCCATAAAAATAGGTGAGAAAAATCATCCCTTCGACCTAGAACTGTAAGCCTCAGATTCCCATTAAAATTGTTGGCTACTATGTACAGATAGCTGCCAATGTTCTCCACTGAAGATTTTTCGACTTTATGTGAGTGTGAATGTGTTAGGCACTCAATAGAAATCATACTTCAAAGACTGAATTAGATCATTCATTTATTACTTTCAATACAGTTCTCAATAAATCACATGAGTATTCAACACTTTATCAAAAATTAGCTTTGTCTTAGATTGTTAGACCCAATTGTAGCTGAATGCCAGGGTTAAGATAGGCTAGACTAAGCAATGGTATTTAGTAGGTTAGGTGTGACAAATATATTTTCAGTTTAGGATGGGTTTATCAAGATGTAGCATCATCACACACTGAGGAAATTACTTGATAAATAGTCACCCCCAAATTTGTTAATACAGGAACTTTTTGTCTAGATTTATAGAACTAGCCCTGTTTGATATTTCCACATGAGGTTTAATACAGTTTCTGAACTTGACATGCCCCAAACATGACAACCTGCCTTTTCTCTCTCCCAGAGTCTTCTCTGTCTCCTGCCAGTGGCTCAGATCAAGTATCAAAGGACTTGCTTCAGTTGTCATGATCAACAACTTCTTTAGGTCTCTTTTCTAAAAGGCACAGTATCTGATTACTCACCATCTCTGCTGTTTATATCCTGGTCAAAACCACCACCGTCCATTCACCTGGAAGAGAGTGGTGGTCCTCTATTCTGTCTCCCAAATTGTACTCCCCACCCTGCTCATATACCATCTCATCTCGGGACAGCCCCAAGATTCATAGCATGACATTCCTACTCAATGCACTGGACAGTTTCCTTCTCTCTCCCCAGTAAGTGACCAGGAGGACTCCGCACCATGGAGACCTCTTCCCCCTCCCTCTTCTCCCTGCCTTCTGCTCTGCCACTGACCTGGGACTCTGCTTATAACCACACCAACCTTGTTTCCTTTCCAGGGACTTTGTTTTCACTCTGCCTGAAATGCTCTTGTTACTGATCCCACTCTGCAAACTTCTTTTATTTCCTCCAAGTAATTTCTCAATTGTTCCTTTTTTTCAGGAGTCCTTCCCTGATTATGCTGTTTAAATGTGACACCCAGTAACTCAAGAGGTCTGTATCCAAAGTTGTTTTCTGCATGGTTGTCTCTTGAATAGTGTGTGATTTGTTTCTTTCTTGTTAATCTCTTTGCCCTTGTTCCCATCCTGAGCTCATGTTTTATGGGGTTGGGAACACTGATATTTTCTTCCCTGTTTTGGTCCTGGCCTCTTTAATGGTGCCTGACACAGAGTAGGCAATGAAAGTCGTGAGAATGAAGGCATGAAAGAGTGATTTAACCACAATAAATGGTAGACTTTGCGTGAACATGAGGAAGTCAAAGAATAGCTCATGGTGTTAACATTTGCATTTAAGCTGGGAAATAACTTGAGCTTATTTGACATTTTCACCACCTATAGAATAGGAGAATTTGGCCTATTAAAGTGTAATTTGATACCATTGAGTACCTAACAGATTAAAATGATTCCAATTTAAATGTGGAATTGAAAATTTGATTTGCTTGTCATTCTAAGTTGAATTGTCAGAGAAAATTTTACTACATTTGTGAAAAGGATTAGAACATCATTATCATTTTGATTTATTAGATTTATGAAAGTGGGTTAAGTGCCTGGGAAATTAACTTATTAAACAATGAAAGTATTTAAAAATGAATTCAATAATTCTTAAATAAAGTTGTAAAAGTTGACTTATAAACTTTAATATTTTGAGGTTTATAAATAGAAAGGAAGTTGATGTGTAAAGTAAATTCAAAAGCACAAGACGATTTTTATTTTGTATTATTAATGCACTATTAATTTTTAAAGTCAAAGTAATCATTCAATTTTCTTTTTATGTATAAAGTGCTCTGTTAACAACATTAAAAAACAAATACTGAAGGTGAAAATGCAGGCATTAGCAGAATGATTTTTTGGAGAATGAGAAAAATAAGCTTATTCTAATGTTAAAAACTGATTGTGAAAGAATACTAAAATTCTGATGTGTGTAGAGAGAAGTATAGATATATATCTATATAATATCCATCCATCATCTATCAATTCTCTATCATGCATATATCTATCTGTCTACCTATCTACCTACCTACCTACTTATCTCTATCTATCATCTATCTATATTGGATGATGGAGCAGAGTGTTTAGTATAGATGCTATCCCTTATCATCCTCATCCATCTTTCACTCTAAAGAATAGATTTGTTTAAATTCATCAAAAGAGAGATCTTGGTACTCCATAGTAAATATTTTGTCACAGTTAACATCCTTTATCAGAAATATGATAATAATGAAATTATGATTTGTCTCTTTAAATTGAGTTCTATGTGTCATTGAGAAGTACAAAGATATTTAGTCCAATATCTACCCATCCCTTTAGAGACAGGTATTTACAGCAGAGACCTTCAAATTAACGTTCATTGGTATTTTGACCAACTCACAAGAGTAATGATGAAATAATCCGAATGGCTAACACTGACATTCTTGGTTCTCTTTTTCTTTTTTCTTTTCTTCTAAAGGAAAGATGCAGGCAGGAATGAAGGTGAATAGGCAGGAGGCAGGCAGGAGCTTGCTTTCCTGGGTTCCAGGTCTTTACCCAGGACCATGGGGCATATGTGGACGGTCCATCAGTCCTCACCTCTTGATTCTCTTCTGAAAGCTTTGTGTCTGTTAGCTTATTGAAGCATTAAGGACAGAATATGGATTAATTCAGAGAATGTGCATGACTTTTGCAATGTGTTTCAGAGATTTTAAGTGACAGAAGTAAAAGAGAAGCTGGTGGGTAATTGTATTGAGAAGGAATGGACCTGCATCCAGGAGGCATGCTCTTGCCTTTTTAAGTTCTTTTAATTACAGGATGCAGTCTGATTTCACATGCAGCATGTCATGGCAGTTCAATAAACAGCATTTCAGACATACCAGCCTTGGTAGGACATTCAAAATTCAGCTGAATTGTGGTTAATAATGTATAATATATAATAATCTGTATAAGGAGGTGTGTTCTTATAACTCAGGTGACTGAGACACTGGCATGTGGACCAGGGAAATCGCAAGAACCTAAGCTTGTGACCAAGGGCTGGGGTGAAAAAACAAAACTAAACAACCAGATAAAGATGTTTTTTCTTCTCCTCCCTCCCTTCTTTCTTTTTCCTTTCTTTGATACTAATCCTTCTCTCCTTTTCTTTGTCTCTTTAAAAATCATCAACATCATGATCACCACCATCAGCACCATCATCATCAACACCACCATCACCATCTCCACCATCATCACCATCATCATTATCACCACCATCACCATCACCACCATCATCATCATCACACCATCACCACCACCACCACCATACCACCATCATCATCATCATCACCACCATTACCATATTATCACTATCACCACAATCATCATCACCATCACCACCATCATCATCACCACCATCACCACCATCATCACCATCATCACCATCACCAACATCATCATCACCATCATCACCATCACCACCACCATCATCATCATCATCACCACCACCACCACCACCACAATCATCATCATCATCATCTTATCATCATTTGTCCAGGTTTAACGAACTTGAAATCAATTGTTTCACTTCCTTATTTCCAATCCCACACACTGTACCCCTGTCCCATCAATACTTCTGCTTTTCTTCAGAAGAAACCATGTTATTTCTTGGCAGGGATTTTGTACTGGGTTTTTATTTTCCTTTTATAATGCTTTTTATCTCAGAACCAACAAGGTTCCTTCTCCCACAACATTAATATATTTTCCAGCATTGCTTTATCTGACTTTCTCTTCCTCCATAATAAGCACCGCTGTTGATTGCATAGAATATTTATTCCTCTTCTTGATTCCTACTTCCTTTTACATGAGTAAAAGAACTGTGTGTATTTTGCATATGATATCTCCAGCACAAAAATGATTCATATTGTTTGCTAAATGAAGGGACTAACTGATGGATGTAGCAGAAAGTAGACTGTTCTGTAGATCTGCCTCTACTGTTATGGAGTCTCTCCAGAATTCTTCCCCGGGCATGGACTGCTGCTTTCCTCCCAACCGAGCATGGTTCTCTGCCTCACCGTGATGCCAATGAATTGCTAAGGCTTGAGAACAGCTTTTTATTTTCCTTCACACAAATCTTGGAAGATAGGGGCCCCTATTAATATAATTTAGCAGCTCTTACCACTCAAGTTCAGTGAGGTTAAGTGATTTGACCAAGGTCGCACAGGGTTATCTGTGAAGTGACATTTCTGACCCAGATCTGCGGCTCGTCTCCACTGACGGATGGCCTGTGTGGAAGCTCTGCTGTTTTTACTGCCCCTGGGATGTTAATTTAGTTAAACAGCCAAGCTTGGCAAGAACACTTCCCAGAGGTGCCTCTGCAGCTCTTTAATCTGTGGCATGATCACCGATCATGTTACCTTAATGTCACTAGCACTCCTTAATAAGCAGTGACCGTGGACTGAGCAGATGGCCAAGCCCCGTAAAATGGAAATTTCATAGAGGGAAAGCAAGAGACACTAACATTACTGGCAGCAAGTCTTTTTATTTTCTAGCTTTTGTGCAGGTTGCAAAGCAATTTTAGGATATGATCTTAGGTTTTTCTCAGTTCTATCCTGTAAGTTCAAGATAAAAATGCAAGCTCATTCATTTGCCCAGTGAGAGTTCTCTTCCTAGTTGGGAAAGAGAGAGACCAAGATCTCTGGTTCCTATTGCTCTTCTTTTAAGAATGTGGACATTATCTTGAGGATACCACCTTTATGAACTTACACTCACTTGTCTTTTAAAGTCTCCATCTCCAAATGCCATCACATTGGGAGTTAGAACTTCAACATCAGGATTCGGGACAGACACAGTTGTGTCATAGTATTATATTTCACCAGCATGGCAGAAATCAACAGCAGGTAGGTCCTGTGAGTCTAAACTCTGAATTTCCAATATTAGCTGTCACTTTATCATCTCAGGTAAAACTCAGGAATCTATCAGTTCATTCCCTTGCTACTTGACATGTTCTGAATAAAAAGGGAGCCTTGGTGGATCCCATCTTAGTCTTTTTTCTGCTGCCTCGTGCAACCTTCCTGTCATTCTTCTGAGCGGTAACAAGGCAGTTCCCGCTTTCCACCTGCTTGACTTCCACGCTGTGCACCATGTATGTTCAGGTTACTGCTCATTCTGGGCATACGAGAAGATGCACTTCTCATCCCTTTTCTGTTGAGAATGGCCATGTGACTTGCTTTGCACAATGGAACAAGCAGAAGTGGAGACTGTCACTTCTGAGAAGCCTTAAGAGCTAATGAGCAGGGTGATTTTCCTTCATGTGTGATAAAAGCACTTTGATTTATCAATGTCTGTTCCTCACCCCATCTCCCCCCTCATAGTATAGTCCGTGAAGCAATGTGTGTCAGAGACTTCAAGTGGACCCAAGGGCTGGAACTCAGCCAGAACCCCTGTGAAGGTTCAAAACCTAGACCTACAGTTGGTTCTGCTGTGCACCACCTGCCCTCTACCCTTGAGAGTGTCGTTTCTCTTTGCCCACCTTTCCACCCTGATTTTCACTTTGTCACTTTGATCCTTGGTTTTTCTTATCACTTTACCAATAAACTTCCATACTTGCATATTTCAGAATCCTGGAGAAACTCTGAAGTGCCTGAATATCTTGGGGTAAATCTTTTCCCAAAGAATACAATAATCCAATGAAGGCAATATCTCTCACGGTATCAATCAGATTCATTATATGTGTGTATGTGTATATGTATATATTCCTATATTTACTGTTGGTAATATACTGTTTATACTAAAGCAAGAGTTCATTGAATTTTGTTAAAAGCAGGCTGATAGGGTAGATTCAATGTGGCATATATGATTTTAATTTTTTAGTGTCATTGTTAGTATATGACAATAAACTTATAATTCTCAAATCATGTTACTCATCTATGAAATGGGGATGGTGATATTTGTATCATCAATATCTCATTAAGCTATACTACCATTCAAAAAAAGATAAAAAGTTGAGAACACCTAGCTTGAATTGTTTGGTCAGTTATAACAAACCCCAAGCTTCCCATCCAGGCTTCCCCTCTCATTTACATCCTCCAGTCTCTCATTTCTTCCCTACAATTTGTCAGCCTTTCCCACACTGACAAGTCATCATGTATCATGCATTGGAATGGTTAAAGGAAAACCAAATCTCTAAAAATCATTTCACATTCTAGAAATTAACCTATATAATAGATGCCAAGATTCAAGCATGTGAGGGAGGGGGCATTCACTTTTAATACAAAGAAAATGGAATCAACTTTAGGTGAATATATTCTAAAGAAATCAAAAGGAGATTTAAACAAATCTCATTTAATTCCAGAAAAATGTTTTTAAAAGGTTTGCATTCTCTTCCACAATAATTGAGGAAACACTGATTTCCAAATTCGATTTTCAAAAGCATTAAAAGTGGTGTAATGAAGGAAAAAAGGCCATTACTGCTTTTGAACTTGATTATCCCAATACCAGCAACCCGGTGCCCATACAGAGCACAAATGTGTTGGGAGGTCATTCACTGTCTTGTATAAAACTGAAGAAGCAACTTTGTGTGCACACAGGTACACACATGCATATACTCACTATCATCACACTCTTTCAGTTTTTGAGAGTGTCTGGCTCTGCTGCACACTTCCCAAGTATCTTTCAGTGACTCTGTGATTTTATTAACCCATCCCCTTAATTACCCTGCTGAGGACCTGTCATCTGGTTATACTCATCTGAATATGTTCTCGTTTTTCAAGGACATGTTAATCCGATTTCTGACACAGCTATTTTGGCAAGGTTTTTATCACACCCTAATTAACCATATTTCTTTTCTCTTGCTTTCTCTCCCCACATCTTCTGTTCTTCAACATCCTATCAAGTGAGAAAAAAAAAGTCAAACAAGCTTTGAGCTTGCTGCCAAATCAGGGTCTGCAATCCAATATTTAGATCCCATCCTCTTCTCTTTAGTCACATCCCTCAAAGCACCTACCCAGTTTTATCTCCTTCAGGAAGTCTGTTCTTTTCTTTTTCATACTAACACCATTTAATATTTGTTCTAAAAACCCAATGTATTATGGAAAATTTTGAACATACGCTAAGTAAAGATATTTGATGACTACATTCAATTACCTCATCCATATTCAGTAATGATCAACTAGTGATTATCCATGTTTTACCTCTGTCTCCACCCACTCCTCATCTGATATTACTTTGAAGAAATAATGGAGGTAGATAATTGTCATTTTTTATTTATGTTTTATTGATTTATAATTCAACGCAATTTGGGAGAATAGGCGCACGCCTCTGTCAATGTGCACATTACACATTATTCACCATCAGAGTTCTTGGTGCCCCTCACCACCACTGTTTCTATTCTTTCAGCCTTAGGAGCCCTCTCCTCTTGACTTCCCTAGCTGTGGTAACCAGAATCTTGAATGCAAAATCCTGAGTGCTGTATTGTGTTTTGCAATGTGCTTGCTTTATTTCTTTATATCCCACATGAGTGGAATATCCAGTAATTTTCTTTTCTTTTTCTGAATTATGTTGGTCAGCATATACCTCCAGTTCCATTCAGGTTGCTGCAAAAAGTAAGACTTTATCTTTTTAATAGCTGAGTAGAATTTCATTGAGTATATATTCTACTTCTTTATCCAATCATCTGTTGATGGATGTTTTTATTTATCTTTTAAACTGCTTTATTGAAGCAGACTTGATACATTACTAAAACTCTATATTTTAATGTATGCAACCTGGGAAGTTAGGGGATAAGTATATACTTATGAAACCATCATCAACATTACCCTCAAAGCTTCCTCCCATCCCCTTTTTTACCATTGCTATTTTTGTGTGTATATTTACAGTTAAAATATTTACTGGCAAATTTTAAGCATACAAGAGAATATTGTCAGCTACAAAAATTAGGCTGTATATTAGATCTCCTGAGTCATTCATCTTTCATAACAGAAACTTTGCATCCTTTGAACATCACCTGTCCTCTATCCCTTCCCCCATAACCAAATTCTACTCTGCTTCTATGAATGTGACTATTTAAATTCCACTCATAAATGAGATTATATATTTTTCTCCTTGTGTCTAGCTTATTTCATGTAGCATAATGCCCTCTAGATACAGACTGTCAAAAACTGCAGGGCTTCCTTCTTTTATAAAGTAGGATAATATTTCATTGTATTTATATGTGACATATTATACATATATATTATACTTGTATACATGTCTACACACATTTCTTTAGTCATGCATTTCTTGTTGGACATTTAGGTGGTTTCCATACCTTGGCTATTACGAATTATGTGGCAACGAACATGGAAGACCCAGTTTCTCTTTTGCAATCATTGACTCTTAAATTATGTCTCACTTATAGTACTTTTTCTGTGGTAAATGCTTGCATGTCTATTTCTCACTAAACCTTACGTTGAGAGGTGAGTCAGTCTCTATAGACAATGGCTTAGCATGAACAGGGAAGGAAAACCAAATCAAAAATACAATATCGAGTTGCGTTCATCACTCACAATAACTCTGGACACATTCTTAAACTTCGTTAGGACTTTTTGGAAAATGGAAATATTTTCATCATACCTAAATTACTTTTGTTGGGAGTATCTTTTTCCCTCAGTATCAGCCTCTCTTATACGTGTAAAGTGTAAGGCTCTTCCACTCAGCACTTTTGTTCCTGACCCAAGAATTTTGAACAAACAAATCCTTCTTTCTGGAATAGTCTTTCATTTTCTTGTTGTAGTTAGCAGTCTCCTTTATTGTTAGGATGTCAGTTCATGAAAACTTCTCTCGATCTCCTTCACTAAGTTAGCTGGCCCCATTATATAACCTCTTTTGGTAGGAATAATCTCCTTCATAGAACTTTTAAAGGTTCACCATCATCCATGTTCTGAATATTCGATTCATGTCTTTCTCCATGTATGAGAGGTTTGTTCAACATCACCTCCTCAGAAATCAGCCCTAGTCAGAGAGACACATAGCACTCACTCAGTGAACATTGATTTAGTGATTGGTTAAAGTAATATAGCACAATTCACACAATAGCATATTATAAAATTGGACATGATTTAAAATGTAAAATTAGTGAATATTCATCTTTGATTCTTTTGTCTTACATGTAATTAACAGAGAAACCATGTGAAATAAAGGTGTATATTTTCTGTCTAAGTTTTCCTCATTTGTAAGTTCTTCAGTTCCTTGAACTTTCTCTTTTAACACATCCAACTATTTGAACAAATATATTCTGAGAAAAAACTATACACCAGAAGCAATGTGAAGCCCTGGAGTGATAAGGATACTAAAAGACTCACTAAATGAAGTCTCTCCTTTCAAGGATGTCAGTCTACTGAGGAGAACACATATCTAATGAAGGCAATGTTTATTGCAACAGAGTAGGTGAAGTCAAGAGGGACCATATGCAAATCTGATCTTGATGAAAGAACAGGCTATCTGCAACCATGTTTGTGAATCATGCATGACTTCAGAGAAAAGATAATGAGAGAGCTAGTCTAAAGTGACAACGAGCTGAGATCACTGGAATATAATGTGTTCTAGGAAGACGAACAGCAACAGGAGAGGTGGTCCTGCCGGTCAGAGAGGTGAGTAGGGGCGCCATCATGAAAGATTTCCTAAATCACGTTGTGTGACATGAAAAGCCACTGAAGGAGAGTATCATTAGGACACTTTTGGATGAAAGAAACTGAAAGTTGATATTTAAATGACTTTATAAAAGAGACACACGTGTTGTCTATTATAATATTCCACAATGGAAGGGAACAGGAATGAGAAAACTGAATAAAAGTGGTCAATTATATGGTTATGGATAGACCTGGATGGTAGATGGTGACCATAGTGAATATCTAGACATAGATTTACAATGATGACTCACCTTAAATCTATATGACGGTGTGATGCAATATTCCTTCAACAAGCACTGTAAATATAATTTGCAATCTAAAGTTATTAAAAATTCATTTCACTGTATGCAATAATTATGTCTGTATCTGTTTCTCTGGGGTTCCTTTAGATCCATCTTCCTTAGTGTGCTCAGTTCAGCAGGATCGCTTCATTTATGATATGAAGGTTGCAAAATGGCTGCAAGAAACTTTTGGAGAAAAGTTATTTTTGTGTCAAACAAGAGACAAAATTGTCTGGTTGTCTTTTGGAACCACCTTCATTTTTACTGATCCATCATAGGTCTAAGGTCCATCCTGTGTCATCACAGTGCCACTTAGACTTAGACTGACTAAGTTTAGAACATCAGCGGCCATGGGAATGGATTTGCCTTGGTTACAATGTCTGAACTTTGTAGAGAGTCTGTGAGCCAGAGAGAGTAGCGACAGATGTTTTGAAATCTTGGCAGTCTTTTTTCTATACACAATGCAATACTACTCAACTATAAAAAAGGATAAACTTGCCATCTGCACCAATCTGAATGGAGCTTGAGGGAGTCATGCTAAGCAGAAAGAACTAGAATGAGAAAGATAAATTCCAGGTAACCTCACTCATATGTGGAATATATATAACATATATATATGTAAAACATATATGTGTGTGTGCGTCTGTTTGTGTGTGTGCGTCTGTATGTGTGTGTGCGTCTGCATGTGTGTGCAAATAAACAGACAAAACAAAACAGAAGTCCTTGAATTTGGACAACAAAACGGAGTTTGTCAGAGGAGAAGGGGAGAGAAGTAGAGGACAGAAGGGTCCAGTCGACAGTGGTGGAAGGCAAGCAGCAGTGGGCTGGGGCTGTGGCATGATCTGAATACGTGAACTTGTATTCTGAAACATATACAATGTTATAAACATATACAATGTTAGCTCAATAAAAAGGAAAAAAATCAAAACATTAAATCTCTGATGTTAAAAAGCAGAAATCCTGATACACTCAGGAGGGAGAAGAGATGGGGATGGTTTTGGAGAGGGAGCTTACTCAGTAATTCAGTGACCAAGCAAAGACTAATACTCATAGTTTCAAATGTAGTGCTTATTGCTGTGATGGAAGCATAAATAAAATCTGATTTTTCCAATGACTCACTTAAAGGAAAAAAATGTCTTATTTAAACTTAATAAGAGCAAATTTCTATTTCCTGTCATAATCCTGGAAGCCTCACAATATTTAATTAATAAAAAAAATGAAGAAAAAGAGTTGTTTGGCTGTAAGTGATGAATTGTACTTTAAATAAATGAAGTTTGAAGACTTGTAAACAGTTCTGAAGACAGGAGAGAGTACATAAATAGATACGCAGACATTCATCTTATCTCCACAATGTAGAAAAATTCCATCTTTTAAGAGATCATTAAGAGTTCCCTGAGGGGAGATGAAATTTTACCTATATTAAGAGGTAAAACTAGCAGAACACAGAAAGCTATTAGATATTGGAAATTAGGTCTTGGAATAACGGAGCAAGGAATAGAAATAAAGAAAATAAAAGAAATACTTTTGGCACATAAGAGATATAGATATGGACAAAATTATGAAATATAGAGCTAAATCAAATAGAACTCATTAGCAAAAGAAAAGAAAGACAAGGAAGAAAATGTTTTAAAATACACTAAGAAGAGAAGGAGAATATGGAGGAGGAAAAGGAAAAATCTTGACAGAAAATCCAAGTTTATCTTGAAAAAAAATCTCAAAACAAGACAAATGATTCATATCTTACTCAAAAATGTACAGCCCTTTGTGTGGCCTGAGGCCAGTTTTCATCCAGTTTCTCAAGCTTGTTGAAATAGTTGCATTTTCACTGACTTTTTAAAGGAAATTGCCAATTTGTCTATTAGCATCTGATTTTCAGTTTTTGGTTTCTTTTTACAATATTTGGGAAAATAATAAAAAGGAAAAGTCATGCTGCCTGTAGCTCCAAAGAGCTGAGTGTATGAGTGAGATGCTTCAGAAACCCCAGGGCTGGCGTTAATGCAGAGGTGGGACTTGGGGGGCAGATGCTTAGGAATGCTGACCTTTAGAAGAAACTGCCCCACAGTTGCTAGAGCTCCATAACTTGACTTAGCAAAAGGAACCCTGTGACAGTTTCAGGGATTCTGTCCCCACCCTCACTGATATTGTTAATAATTTAGGTATTCTAGAAGACACCGTAATTTTTCATTACAGCTTCACTTTGCATTTCCCTGATGACCAATAGCACTAAGGTCCTTTTTCATTAAGTGCAAAAGTGATTATTGCCCATTAATATATGTTTTGCTGAGTTATCTGTTTGAATTTTTGCCTACTTTTAATTAGATTGCTTTGTCCTCTATTTGAGTGCGGAGTTTTTATCTAGGGATGCACATCCTTTGCTAGATAGACGGACTGAAAAAATTTGCAATTTGCTGATTGTCTTATGTCCTGATAATGAACTTGAAAAGTTTTAATATCAACAAAGTTTAACTTATCCATTGTATATGGTTTGCGCCTTTAAGTTCTAAGAAAGAGTTGTTTCACACAGGTTGCAAAAGTTTTCTCTTGTTTGCATCTATCTTTAGGTATATGACCCCTGCATGACTTTCTCCCTGACAGTGGTGAGTTAAAGTGTTCAAAATATTCTTCCTCCCATGAATACCCAGTTGCTGAAGACAGATTTATTTAAAAGACTATTGTTTCTATTACTGTTGTTTCAGGAGGCCCTTTAAAAATAAACTGACCCTTACAGGTGTCAGCCTGTTTCTAGGATTTCAACACTATTCCGTTGATCTATATACAGAAGAGATTGAACAGAAAACTATAAAACATTGCTGAAAGTCAGTACGTACCAAGCACATGGGAAATGAATAATATTTTAGACTAAGGAAAGTTGCTAAAAGGCCATTTATTTTCATTTTGGTGTATTGATTCAATGCAACATCAGCTAAGATCTTGGAGGTAATTTGTCAAATCAACATATCAAATTTCAAAGATCCCATTTTCTGTGACTATGTACTACTCTTAACCTACTAACAAGTCTAGCGTTGTTCTGTGAAGTCTTACTTCACTCATTTAAGTAGTTTAGTTATGATCCCCTATTTTGTTGTACATAGACATATACTTTTCTTTATCCATAAATGACATGGGCATGTGATTATTTATGCAGAGATATAGCTATACAGTGACATGTTTATATACATAAATGTCTTTATTTTAAGGAAAGTTGCAGGCAGGAATGAAACCGAGCAGAGGCAGCAGACAGGAGAGAAAGAGGAGGAAGAAGCATTGCTTAAATTTTGTTTAGTTGGTTTTCTCCCAAGGTCCCTGGGCTGTATGGGGACCATACCTGCTGGGACCGCAGACTTCACTGTAGTCCCTCAGGGTGCACCAGATACATCTACACATTTCTAATGCAGTTATTTATATTTGCAAGTAGTGTGGTAACTCATTAGCTTTTATATAATTAAGACATAGCACATGATAGAAAATAAAGGATAGATACATAAAGATTATAGAAAAGGTGATTAGATGATTCATAGTATCTATTCATCAGTCATATCATTTTGCATCTGATCCAAAATAAAGTGCTAAAAAAATTGTAGCATATGGCAGCCTTCACAAGATTATCCTGTTCTCAACAGACTAAAATAAGCTCTATGTGAAATGCTAGAGGCCTAGCAAAAGGAACCTACATTCACAGGCAGGCTCAACTAATATAAACTCTGAAGAAAACAGAAAAAAAAGGTGTGTGTGTGTATGTGTGTGCATGTGTGCGTGTGTGTGTAGGGGTGTGTGCACATGTGTGTATATATGTGTGTACCTGTGTGTGTATATATATATACATATATATATATATATATATATATATATATATGTCTCTGTGTGTGTGTGTGTTGCTGCAGAATGTATTCCAACCAGGTAATTTCTGAAATAATTGACAAAGATGAAAGCTTTAAATTGAGATGAACTTCATTCAGAAATGGTGTGTAGTTGGAAAAGAAACAGATTTGCTTCCAGCGGAAATGTGGTGACACCAGGGCGGGTTCACAGCTCCCAGGGAACAGAGAACATACCTTCTTCAGACAGTCCAGTGGAGCAGCCAGGAGCTTGTTTTCTGGGATTGGTCGCTACAGAAATGCAATTTGGGGACCAGGCAGTAAGCAGCAGTTATCTCTTGAGAGCTAATGAGATCAATTACCTGGTCTTTTTGTGATGAGTGTTAGATTTGGTTAAGGAGGGAGGAGACTTGGTTACGTGGAAAGTCCTGTGTCAAGGAAGGGGATCCAAAGCCCTTTTTCATCTATGACTGAGAATGTTTTTTTGTTTCAGATGACATGCCAAGGCGTTATCATAAATAAGGATTTTTTAAAGCATTTCCTAAGTATCTGTAAGTCCCATGAGAGCAGTGACCATGGTTTTCACCTGTGCCAGGTATTACTAGGCACTTGTCCTTGTTTAAAATCATGGACACACAGACTTAAACACTGACACAGCTGGACGGACTGCCAAGTACTTGGGTGCCAGTCTCTTGAAATCACACTGTTCTATTTTACAGGTTAAAAAAATGAGGAACAAAGAATACATAACGAGCCTTGGATTGCTCACTCAATGAGTAAAAAGGAACAGACGAGAGCACATGCGTTCTCAGTTGCCCCTCCCTGCACTCCTGCCAAGCCCACTTGGTGTGCCCTGCCCCTTGCTGCCCCGAGAAGCCCGGGGGCACATAACCGGCTCTCTTTCAATAAATGTCAGATTGCTTTAAATTAAGTTTTAGGTTCTCCATCTTTTCCCAGAGTCATTTTAATACTCTTTGAAGGATTTTTAACAATGATGTGCAGAATCAACTTGTGCACTATACTAGTTTTCTAGGGCCACCATATCAAGGCACCACCAACAGGGTAGATGAAACAGCAGAAATTCATGTTCTCACAATACTGGAGACTGGAGGTCTTAGCTCAAGATGTCAGCAGGACTGACTTCTTCTGAGACCTATCTCCTTAACTTGTGATGATCGTCTTCTCTCTCTCTTCATCACCTTTCTTCTGTATGTGCCTGTGTCATGACCCCTTCGAATAATGATTCACATCACATTGAATCATGACCTCATTGTAACTTAATTACCTGTTGAAGGACCTTGTCTTTATCTATAAACAGTCACATTCTGGGGTCTGACTTCAACCTATAAATTTTGAGAGGAGAAAGCTGAATTCATAAAACTATTTTTTTAAAAAGGAAAACCGTGATTCGTTGCATATTTTAATTCTGTGGGACTAAATGTTACCTGTACAACAAATGTGAAACTACACTGATGAGGTGAGTCAATCATCACACCGAAAGTTTTGACTCTTCCCTGTTAGATGATATAGGGCCATATCACCGGTGTTCAGTCGTTTTGCCTGCAAACTGGTCCTTCCTCTCTGATACTCTGGTGTTATAAACATATCATTTTTAAAGTGAATCTCATTTCCAAGATCTATATGACTTCAAAAAGACATTGCTCGTGTCTCAGGTAGGTGAGGGGTGTTGGAAACTGGCTTGTATTGAAATGTGATGTTTATTTAGGGTGCTCGGTTATAGAGCCAAGAGCATAAAGGAAATTATTGTTCCATTGGGGAATTCATGTTGAGCTAAGAAGGCAGAACAGGGAGGGGTATTTAATCTAAAGACCGGATTATGTGTTAGATGTGAATCCCTCACACACTTTTGGAATACTCGGTTTTCTTCTAAACTACAAATGTCTACTAGTCTTTGTTCTGAAGTTCCAAGTTCAGCTTCTGAGAAATGCAAATGTTTGAGCTCCCTGATGCTTGGACTTGGGTCCGTCTACTTGTTGTTCACCCATTCATGTCACCTGCACGCCTGCAGCTGTAGGTCAGCCCCAGGTTCCGGTCTATACTCCAAGGAACGACCAAATCTAATCTTACACCACATTGTCCTCTGCAGCTATGGATACTCAGAGCTATGACATGATATTTATCTAATGATTCTGCCATTGAACTTTGTTTCAGAAAAATGGGTTCATTATATGTCCAATTACTCATTGAAGAGAGATGGCTTGAAACTCTTTGACTAAGGGAAAGGGAACAAAATAATTGCATTAAACAAATGAACAAAGTCCTAGGGATAATACTAAAAGTCTAAACTTTGTGTCCAGGAGAAAATATGATATTTTCTGATAGAATTTTTAATGTAGATGAGACATATGTGATAGTAATTTAAGAGGAAGTAATGTACGATGATACATTTTCTATTCTATTTGAAGTAGTAAAATATCAATTCTAAGTAAACTATGAAATATTAAATCTATACTGTAAGCCTTAGAAATCCCACTAAAGATTCTGTAAAAATATGGTTAAAAATCAGTACATGGATTACAAGTAAATACAAATAATCATTCAAAGGAAAGTATGAGAGAGGACACTAAAGAATTAAAATCAGAGGGATAAGTAAAATTTGAATAATAATCTAGTAGGTATTGTGGGAAAAGGCCTGCCTGACACTACAGCAACTATAAAGAAAAGCCATGGCACCTCCTGTAACCTGAGTTTGCTGGAATGTAGCCAGCAGACAAAGAGCTTCCAGAGCTTGAAACCCCTTCCCCTAATTTACATCCCTCTCTTCCCGTTTGCTCCAGCCTATATACGTATGTTCTAACCAGAAACCAGGGCTCAGCTCTTTGAGAAAGAAATCCCAGCTGAGACCACACATGCAATGAATTTGCCTAAAATACTTCCAAAGAATGCTCGCTTGGTTTCTCCTGAAAAGCTGTTAACAGTATGACTGCAAACATGTAGATGCCTACCCTAAATGTAAGTGATTAGAAACATCAAGGAAAATTCAAGCAATCATCAAAATGTTTTTTATATTTAAAGGTACAGTATATACTGTCTATAAGAAAACCGCTTCATAAATAATTACATATGAAGATTAAAAGATAAAGATAGAAAAGAAACTATGTGATCACTAATCAAAAGAAAGCTGGAGTCCCCATGTTAATACAGACTTCAGAGAAAGGAATGTCTCCAGTGAAAAAGATAAACATTATATAATAATAAAAGGGTCAATTTAACACACATAGTAAATCCTAAGTGTATATTAAGCTGATAATAGGAACTCAAAATATATGACCAAACAACTGACAAAACTGAAAAGACAAACAAAATATGAACAGTTAGAGCTAGAAACTTTTGTCTGTGTATCTCAGTAGCGCATTGAATATTTAGAAAGAAAATCAACAATGATACAGTAAACTTAACACTGTCAACCAAGTGGATCTAATGAATATTTAGAAAATATTTCACAAAATAACAGAAATATATATTTCAACTGAATATGAAATATTTACCAAGCCAAACCATACTTAAAGTATCTAAAACAAAATATTAAAATAATTGAAATCATAATAGTATTTTTCTCACACTAATGGTATTACCTAGAAATCAGTAACAGAAAAAAATGACAAAATTGCTAAAGTCTTGAAATTTAAATAGCATACATCTAAATAATCTACAACCCATGAAAGAAAATATTTATAAGCTGGATTTCATCAAAATTTTAAAAATTATTTTGTGAAAGACACTGCTAAGAGCAATGAGAACAGAAGCTACAGACTGAGAGACAAAAGGCTTATGTATCACCGCCAACAAAAGACGTGTACAGAGAATTTATAAGGAACACTCGGCATTCCACAGTAATAAAAACAAACTACTCAGTCAAAATAAAAATCAGCAAAATATTTGAACAAACACATCAGTCAAGAACATAAAGAGATGACAAACAAGGACAGGAAAATAGGCTCGCCTTCATTCACAAGAGACATGCAGTTTCAAACCAAAACAAGATGCCGCTGCCTCTCTAGGAGAAGGACAAACAGTAAAGCAAATATTGTAAATAATCACACGGAACCTGGTAACGATGGAAAGTAAGTCTCAGGCATGGCTCCTGAGAATGCAGAATGACAGTATTGTGTTGCAAGGCCTCAGCAATGTTTTTGTTTTTAAATGACAGATGCAGGCAGGAAAGAAGGCAGCAGTAGGCAGACAGGCAGGAAGAGAGAGGAGGAAGTGCTTGATTTTCCACTTAGTTGCCCACATTGGCTGTTTTTCCAGAATCCCGTCTGGAATTCAGGGGCACGTGGTCCTCATCCTTCAGAGAAGATTGACCCAAATGCTGCTCCATCAGGGCACACCAGCAATGTCTTATAAACAAGCGTATGTTTTTTATATGACCTTCAGTGCCACTTCTAGATATTTTCCCAAAAGTAATAGAATTTATATTCACACAAAACCTTCTGTAGATCTTTTTACAGCAGCTCTAGTCTTGCCAGTCAGCAACCCATCTTTAAATGGATAAATACACTGGGGTATAGCTATACAACTGAAGAATAAACTATCAAAAAAGAACAGACAACTGATGCATGGGTGTTTAGAAAGCAGTATCTAAGATTAACTATTGCCTATTTCTCTTTGAATGGCATTATGGGAAATACAAACTCCAGTGATGGGTAACTGGTAGGTGTTTTCCAGGTGTTTTGAAAGGGGGAAAAGATTTTTCACATGAGGTCCAGCATGAGGGCAATTAAATTGTTTTAAATTCTCACTGTGGTTATGGCCAAAAAGAATCCATATATTTTAAAAATTCATATATCTGTACAGCAGAATGTCAATTTTGCTACACGTTTGGAAAATTGCTATATGTTTGCTTAGAAGGGAAATAAAAGAAAACAGTATAGAAGTTTGGGGAATTTAATGGCACATACAGAGCAGAGCAATTTTGGGGGGACATGTACTTGGGACATATGTGAAAAACACACAGATATTTATAGCAACATGTTAGATAAATAAGCCTGTGGCCTTCTGCATGATTCTGAACTAGAAAGACAAATAAGTAATGAAAATAGTGAATTCATGAGTAAGAATGTACTATCTACTAATATATCAATATTTGAAAACTGTGTAAGGATTGTATATATTATAAACATGACAAGATAAGGCAAATTACAGAATGAAAGCCAACCAAATGGTCTATGACAACAATTCCGATCAAATGCGGCAAGATAAATAATGATCTGACCACTGATATTTGCATCTGGTTCTGGAATTCCAATATCATGACAATTTCCAGGAATTTTTATCTAAGGACAGAGCAACAGATTGGTCATTCCATTAAGTCTCAGGGTGTCTCAAATGTACCCATGTGGGTCAGCGCAGCATATTGAATTACGAAAGGTAATAAGAGTACAAAATATGCATTGATTTTTCTGTATGTTATCACATTTTTTCCTGTGGATTGTTACTTTTCTGTCAATAAACAAACAAGTTTGTAGTTCTTTAGAAATGGATTTCAATTAACTTCCCATAGACTTATTTTTAAGCCAAGTTAGAGACATTTCATGAATTTATAATTTTATCAATTTTGCAAAATGTTCTTCCAGTGAGATGGTGTTAACATTTATTGAGATTTTACTATTTATAAACATCATTACATCATTCAGTCATCCAATCATTTATCCAACAATCATTCAGTTATCTTGTGCTGAGTACTAGCTGGGAGCTGAGGATGCAGTGAGAAATAAGATTAAAGTAGATTTCAAATTAAAATAATTTTTTAGGACATGAATGGACCTGAAATGGATTATGCTAAGTGATTTAAGACAGAAAGAGAGAGATACTGTGTGATTTTATATTCCACTTACATGTCAAATATAAATTTAAAAAGCAAAATAAAAAAAAATCACCCCTCCTTAAAAAAAAAAAAAATACCCCCCGAAACCAAAAAGCAGCAACCTTAGATTATGACAACAAAAGTCTGGTTACCAGGGAGGAAGGATGTGGGAGGGTTGTTGGGTGAATGGAAACTAGACCTTCGGTGGGGTTCTGATGTGATATTCCACAAGGTGTGGAGCTGTGTGTCTGTAAACCAACGTTACTTCAATTAAAAATGAACCGAAAAAATTTTTTGCTTGTTTGCCTTTTTGTAATCAAGATGAACTATTTATATCTACCAGGTAAGCCATTCCTGAGCCTTGACATTAAACTCTGGGGTAATTGATGTCCTGCTGTCCTCAGGTGTGAGGGGAAAGACTCAAGAAGTCTACTTCAGCAGAGGATGGAACTGCCCTAGAAATCAAATGACAGCAATGGCTTCAGCTGACCCCACTGGGAGCTTTGGAGCTGGGATGCTCCTGTAGAAGGCTGACTTTTGTACTCCCGCACCTCCCAGCCATAAGGAAGGGTTGGCTATTTGGCCAGACTGGGCAACTTGGAAGTATTTTGAAATGAGGTAAATAGCAGGGATGGGGTGGAAGATGATTCCTGCTTTAAAATTAGAAGGAAATGAGTATGTGTATAGATATATACATATATATGTTTACATACAATACATGCTTATTATGCATTCATATATGATATATAATGTGTATGCACATGCATATGTACACATATGTTTATATGTATAGATGCATTTATATACTATATCTTGTATATACATATGTATATGTATATACTCTTTGAGAGACAGATAAGGGTGGGCCATAGTCCAACAGAGGAACAGGCCAGGAGGAGTTTCAGGCTGAGGTTTTTAAGGAGTCTAGTAGCCCTTATGCCCGTGGTATCCTCGCGTGGGACAAGGGTTTTGATTGGTCCCTTTGTGGTTCCTCTTTTAAACTGATTGGGGGGCTTCTTATTCTCACCCCTTCACTGTCTGCCTCCTTCTGATTGCAGGGCTTCCTCTGTTCTCTTCCTGACTTTCTGGTTCATGGCTGATGGACTCCCTAGCACTGTCACATAGTAGGCACGGGCACATACATCAAATGTTTGTGTACACTTGTGCACACACTTGAGAAGCAAAGGTGCTTTTCATTAAATATCAGCTCCGTCTTCTAAGTATTGACTTTAGGAAAAACATTTATCCTTTCTCAGCTTTTAGATTCACATTTGTCTGATTAGAGGCACAGTTGCCTGTTTTCCAGGCTGGCTTCATTATAATAATACAATTTTATGTGGAGAAAAAATAATGCACTCTCTAGCTCTTAGTAGGCACTTCATAGGTGTTCCTTCTGTTTCATGCTGAAGGAGCAAAGGGTCTAAAATATCTCGTTGTAAAGTAAAGGAGGACACTAGGCAAATTCTGCTATTGTTTTGGAGTTGGACCTCAATGAGTTAATACACAAAAATCCTTCTTTTTACTGACAAGATATTTCCATATGTCACTCTCACATTCACTCCTGTTCCAAAGCAGGCAATTTGCCATGGTTGCTGTTTTAAAACAATGAGTTCTGTGAGCAGTTAGCGCAGGGAGCGGAGATAGAGACTGCTGGCATTAATGAATGTTCACTGTGTCCCAGGCACTTTCTAATAATTTTATAATGAATCTCCAAAACAGTCTCATCAGACAGTCAGTGATTCTCTGGTTCCCAAGCTGTGAAGTGGTAGAGCCAACCAAACAGCCTTCTCCTGGCACAGATCTGCTTGCACAGCCCAGAAAACTGTGTGCCTCCTGCAGTGCTCCCTGACCCATTCATTCATTCATGCCTTCTCCCACAAATTCATACACAAGTACAATATGACCTCTTCTCCACCCTAGGTCACAATCTATTTGAAACAGAATTTCCTCATCTGTAAAATGGGGAAACTAAAGACTGCCAGTCTTACAAAGCTGCTGTGGCAGTTGAATTTACATATTTAAACATCTTTGTGGGTTGCAAATTACTCAACCAGCAGGAAGCATTACCACTGTGGCTGAAATTCTTGGGCCAGGCATTGAGAACTGCACATTTGCCCTGGGAAAATAACAATGTCTTTGCAAAAGCCCAAAGTTGCTCAGAGCTTTCACAACAAAAGAAAAGGAAGAGCCATCAATCATCCCTCCTCACCACAGGAACTTGCCACTCTGGAGCCAACATGGCAGGGATCTGTCAACTTCGCCTCTGTTTTTTAATTACTTTGCTAATTAGTAGGCAAACTAAAATTAGAGAAGCTACTTTTTTTTCTTTTTCTAGTGTTTTCCGGTTTTCTTTCTTGCATTTTAATTTAATTTAATCCTGTGGGGATGTGAGGTGATTGGGGACTGGAGGACCGGGGCTGGGTGTGAGAAGCCTACAGGCTGGAGGTGAAAGAGGGTGAGCTGGAGGCTGAGGGAGAGCATAAAAGCTGAGCACGTAAAGACACACCATCAGAATGTGTATGACTTCTTAGATAACATTTTCTGAGCACTCACCATGTGGAACATCAGGATTAACTGCATTACTTAATTCTCACAACAACCCTATGAGGAAGGCTGCATTATAACGCTGTGATCTGAGGAAGAAGGAAATGAGATAAATAATTTTCTTCAATAGATTAGTTATAGTTGGAACATTCTTAAATACAGTCTATTCTAGAGGACATAGTTCCATGGCTCATGCTTTTAAGGCCTCCCACACATTGTAGACGAGAGGAAGCTGCACCCCAGTTTCTAGCCACTGAGGACCAGCAATGGCCACCCAGCCACCAAGTGCCTGACAGTCTAGACTGGCTGGAAGCCATTGACTAGATAAAAGGGACCCCTTTCTGAGAACGAAACCTTATGTGCATTTTACAATTATGTGAATCCTGTGTGTTATCCATGTGAGGAATTCACAAATGAATAACTGAATTCTGTTTGCAATTCCTGTTCTAATTCACACCTTCCCCTCTCTCTCACCAATAAAAGTGTATCCCAAAAGTATTTCCGGGCTCAAATTCTATATCTGGCCTGCACGTAATAAAGCTGTCTTCACTACTTCTAAAAGAGCACCGTTTGGATGTGTCGGTTCAGAGAGAGAGCTATAACAACATCACGTACCCTCCTGGTGTGTTTGCTTGGGATTCCTGTTTCAGAAGGGAAACACGAAGTGTGGACCAAGTCACTCCTTATATTCATCAATTTGAGATTTTTATAACAAAATCCCCCAAATGTGTGACTTAATAGTGACAGAACAAAACCATGACACTTAAGTTTCTCAGAAATATTCTCCTGTAAGTGCACCACTATGACATGAAGAAGCAAGGACAGTGGAGGACAGTCCCAGAGGCAAAGAAGAAGCTCCTGTTCTTCCAGCCCTGTCACCCTTCCCTTCATCAAAGATGTCATCCCTGGACTTCTTCCACCCTTCTCCTAGCCAGCCATTGGCCTCTTGTCCCTATTCGCTAGAAGAATGCAGAAAGGGGAGTGATTTATCCGTACTTTAAACAAGGAGCTAGAGAAACCTCATTTTTGCTGGGTTACTTTGTAAACCACAGAGCCCTGGGGTCCCCACTTTCTAGATAATCCTCTGGTGGTGAAACAGAAACCTTAGACCCGCCCAGTAAGACCTTGGCTGGAGGGGTTTCTGTGAATCTGCTGAGATCTAGGAAGAAGTTAAATGTCAACTGAGGTAGATTAAGACTTTTAAGGAGTGATTTTTACTTACGCAAACCGACCTCTACTTTAGAATGTGATCTCTAATTTTGTAAATCACTTATGCACATACCTCCCGGGACACCCGGAGAAAGAAAAAAAAACCTAAGTTATAAATACCTTGCATTATTTGGGTTCGGAGCTATATGATTTGAGTCTGTTTTACTCCCTAAGGTCACCGGCTAATAAACTCCTCCTAAATTCTACTCTGGTATATGTCTCTCTGATCTCCTTGGCTACTTTGCAAAAGAGTATGGATATCATTCCTCCTTAGAGAGTGTAGACTCCCCTCCTCTCTCCCCAGAGACCTCAGGTTCCCTTTCAAAGTCTTAGCACAAGATATAAATCCATTGGTTTGCCCCAGTAAACTAAGAATCTACTGCCATGTAAATTGCACAATATATGGTATCATTAAATCTGGGTTTTTCTCCTACTAATCATGTTTTATATTACTTTGTTCATTCATCCAGACTGTGAAGAAGCTTGGAGAAATGGTGGAACTTTTCCTTTGACTCCTACAATGGAAATTTGTTTCTTGCAGTCTAGTGGTGGGGAAGTCCCGGGTCAGGTTCTGGGAAGGTAGATTTCATTCTGAGGACTCCTGTTGTAGGCCGCAGGGCAGCTATGAATGACGTGGCGGAATCTTTGTGTGTCCGCGGGGATATTGATGGAGGGAGCTCTTTGGTGTCTCTTTTTATATGGACACTAATCTGTTCTGAGGGTCTCAACCTCATCCAATCCTTTAACCCTAATTAACTTGCATATGTCCGGTCTCCAAACACCATCACTCTGGTATTGGTTAGGGCTTTAATACATGAGTTCTGAGAGGTCACATTCAGCCCATAGCATTCTCCCTCTGATTTCCCAGAACTCATCTCCTCTTTTTTGCAAAATATATCGATCCTATCCCAACAGCCTCCAAAGTCTTAACTCACTGTAGTATTAATGTTGCAGGCTCAGCAAGCAAGGAAACGGGACACCAAGGCTTTGTCAGGAGCAAGGTTTATCTTTTCTGCCGGTAGGCAGGGCTCAGCAGATTCACATCAGAAGCTGAGTCCCAATCGTGCCGAGGGTCCGTCTTTTATACCTTCAGTCAGTGCAACACAATGCTTTTTCCATATGTGGTTGCAAAGGATTTCATTGGTTACACTGCCTATAGAATAGTCTATACGCCAAGTCCTCCTTCTTGCCACATCACCGCTATACATTTTCAAATTCCTCCTGTCACATTAGATCTAAAGTCTTCTCCAAATATCATACAGATGAGATGTGGTTGAGACTCCAGGAGTGAGTCATCCAGAGTGGTTTCAGTGAATATCCCTGCCTTGTATCTGAGCTTAGTGGGAAAGCTTCCAGTTTCCCACCATCAAGTGTAATGTCAGTTTAGCCTTTTTGTAGGTAGTGTTCATAAAGTTCAGAAATTTCCCCTATGTTCCTAGCTTACTGGGAGAATTTTTAATTATGAATGGATGTTGAATTTTATCAAATTTTTTAAAAGCATCTAATGATCTGATCTTGCAAGTTTTTTCTTTTTAGCCCCATTGATGTGCTGGATTAAATTCACTTATTTTCTATATTGAATAAATCTTGCATGCATGGGACAAATAGCACTGGTCTGTGGTGTATGATCCTTTTTACCATTATTGGATGCAATTTGCTCACATTTCACTGAAAATTGTTATGATCTATGTTCATAAAGGACTGATGTATGGTTGTTTTTATTATTTTTTTAAAATAATATCCATGTCTCATTTTAACATTGGGGCAATCCTGAGTGAGTTAAGAAGTATTCCTTCTGCTTCTATACTCTGAAGGAAATTATCGAGAATTGATACAGTTTCTTCACTAAGTGGTTATTAGAATTCACCAGTGAACCCAAACTGGAACTGCTACTCTGGGAAGGCTATTAATTATTGATTCATTTACCTTAATAAACACATGTCTGTTCAGATTGTCTAATTTTTCTTCTGTAGATTTTGGCAGATTATCTTTTGATGAATTGTATGAATTTATTATTTTTTAGATGTTCACATTTGTAGTTTTTCTAGTATACTTAGATGAGAACTTAGATTTTATAACTTTTTTATTTTCTAATATTTGCATTTAGTGTTATAACAGTTTCCCTAAGTACCACTTTCACTGAATTTCACAAATTCTGAGAAGTATTTTCAGTAAGTTCAAAATAATTTTAGACTTCTTTTCAGCTTTCCCCTTTTATTCACATGATATTTAGAAGTATACTGCTTGATCTCCTCCTATTTGGGAATTTTCCATCTACCATTCTGTTATAAACTTCTAGTATAGGCATGTCCTGATAGAATAGTATTTAGGTCAATTACTTCCAAAGGAATGTGGCCACATACATCTGGGTTTGAGGCCTGAGTCCAGAGGGAGACAACCAATGTGAAAGCTAAATAAAAATAAAATGAAAGACTGGTTCCTCTTCTCTGTTCCTGCCTGCCTGATTACTTTAATTCCTGCCTATACCTTTCTTTAAAAAAAAAAAAAAAACTAGTTTAATTTGATTGTGCTCTGTGCAATGTCTATTTTTAATATAATGTATGATTTGGATAGCTACTATTTATTAAACATTTCTGATTATGCATTAACATAGGAATTGAACCTATAAATTTGTTTTCACGTATTTTCTCACTTTGTTTTGAACCTCCTAATATTTTCCTCAAAACATAAACAAACTGATCTTTCTTCTGTTTTCTTGAACAATTCAACACTGACTGGAAAGCATGGCACATAGTGATTTTTTGATAATATTATTGGAAGTTTGGGGCAGAAGATGTATTTGATTTATTTTCAATTATTAATATTAATTTGTGAATTTTTTAAAGGAAAGATGCAGACAGGAATGAAGGTGAACAGAAGCAGAAAGAAAGAGGAGGAAGAAGTATATCATTTATTTTTATTTAGTTGTTCGTTCTGGTTTTCTTCCTGTTAATCCCCATCCCCAGGTCTTCAGTGGGGCCCTTCAGATATGTGTGGACCACGCTTTGCCAGAGGTGGTGAAACAAATGATCCTCCACCAGGGGTGCCTATTTGATTTTGAACCAGTTTAAATCTATGAAGTTACATAATTCTCACTTTAAAATTTATTAGTGTATAGTGATTTGTAACACTTTTTCAAAGCAGTGCATCTTCTTTTCTCAAATAATATTCATAAATCAGAGACTTGGATAACTTAATTTTCTTTTCAGAGTAACATGTCTGGATTTTTGGAAGTATATGCTACTGTTTTTGCTGCTATGCTTCATTCATCATGTCCATATCCTTATTATTTTTACCTTATAAGTGTTGGGTTTAGCCCGCTAATTGATTTCCAACATTTGGAGTTTAACATGCACTTTATTTTACTTGATTTTTGTCTCTGGATACCTGTAGGCAAAACTATACATATCTCTAGAAATACTGCTTTTACTGTGTTTGCTTTTGTAACTGAGCTAAGTCTTCTTATACTTACATATGCTTTATAATTGCAATTTTTTGACTGTAGAGTATTCCATTGTTATTACTCTGCTATCTACCTATCTCTATTTATATGTATATATGTATATATATAGTTCCCAGCATGGGGCCATTATAAATGCCACGATAATAAACCTGTGATTAAAATCTATTTGCAATTTGTTAGGTTTGCTTAAGTTTGATTTACTTCCAAGTCATATTTTGATATTACATGAATCTTAAAATAGAGATTGCTGAATCAAAAGATATGTGTTTTTGAAAATCATTTGACACCCTGAATTAATTTTTGCAAAGCTATTATAACCATTTATTATCATCAGGATCATGAGCTATGAAATTTTGCCTCAATTACTACTTTCTCTAAGTCAGAAGATTGTACTTCTGGGAAGCTGAATTGATGTGATGACCCTTGCCCAAATCCTTTAACATTTTAACTGCACAGAACTTCAAAATCTCCTGATCTTTAGATTTTTCATGTATTATGTAAGAATATAGCCAGAGAGATAAAAACATTCCTTCCTGTTTGTATCTTTATCTTGTTTGTATCATTATAGGTTTTAATGATTCAGTGTTTTTTACGTATTTGTAGAGAAAAAAGGAAATGTCTGTAAGTTGCAATTATTTGTTATATAGAATTGCATTCCTCAAATATATGCATCTCAAGTTTCCTCTGTTGAATGCTCCAGAGAGTTTATGCTTACGTGGGTTATATTTATTGATGATTAGAATATTATGAATTATATTAGCATAATTAAATATTCATTAGTTTTCAGTTTTATTATTTGCATAATTTATCAAATGCATATTTAAATATGAAAATTGTGACTTATGGACAATAGGAGCCTTTGCCTAGCTGAATGGTTTATATTAAAAATGAAAGTATAGTGTTAAAGGAATGGACCTATTTATAAAAGGGGTTGGGAAAAGAATTCAAGAACCAGACACCAAGTAATGCTGAACCCAAACCTTTGTATTAGTTTATGTATTTATTGCTTTTCCATAACCTCATATTATTTTTAAGGGCACAGTATAAAATAAGAATTTCTTTCAAATGAATGCATTAGTTTTAGTAAAACCTATTAATTATTTTTCATTCAGTCATTATTTCATTATTCATTTTAAAATTACCATACTGATCACATTAGAGTTTAATATAATAGCATGTTGTTATATGTTTATTACATTTTTCAAAGTGTTCTTTACATGGTTATATTTTTCAAAACCAAAAGTAGTTAAGAGGATAGTAGCATTGCTTTTTAATTATTTTTTTGAAAAAAAGTTATAACATCTTGATTAACAAACACTTCTTCAATGAAGACATACAGGTAACCAAGAGGTACATAAAAAAATGTCCTTTTCTCTTGTTATTAGGGAAATGCAGCTCAAAACCACAGTAAGATATCTACTGACACCTGTAAGAATGACTATTACCCAAACACTGCAAACAAGTGTTAGTAAGTATGTGGAGAAAAGGGAATACTTCTACACTGTTGGCGGAAGTTTACATTGGTACAGTCATTGCTAATGAAGATTCTTCCCAAAATTGAAAATAGAAATTACATATAACCCTTTTATCCTAGGTATTTACCAAGCTATTTACAAAAAAAACACAGCACTAATTTGAAAGACATATACACCGCCATGTTTATTGCAGCATCACTGACAATAGCCAAGAGATAGAAAAAGCAAAAGTGCTTATTAACAGATAAGTGGATAACAATTTGTTATATATACACAGTAGAATACTACTCAACTATGAAAATTTTGAAATCTTTTCATGTGCAATAACATGTATGTACCTAGAATGAATTGTGCTTAGTGAAGTAAGTCAGAAGGAGAAAGACAGATATTGTATAACTTCACACGTGCATAATATATAGAAAAACCAAACAAACAAAAACAGACTTTTAGTTCATAGGATTAATGAAAGCGGTGGTCGGAAGAGAATTACAGGAGATGTGGGCAAATAAAGTACAAGCAGTTGATTCTATGAAGAATAGAATTGGACTGTTATTGGCAAACTTAATGTGGTGTGTATATATATATATATATATATATATATATATATATATAATATTGATGTGATTTATGATGATAACAAATTAAACCTATGTAGCATTATATTGAATTGTTACTCTAATAATATTCAAAATAATAATTTTAAAAGTTTCTTTATAATTGATTATGTTTTTTCTTCCTCCAGGACTGGTTCTGGATCAGGTCCTTGGGTATCACGTAGCCTGAGCCTTAGCTGCTGAGCCGCAGGGCGTACCAAATAAAAAACTTAGAAATAAAAGTAAGTCAAAATATTAATTTGCTGATTCATGCAAAACTTCCAATTGCTGCTGTATCTAGTTGTCAAAAAATATAAAATAACTTGTTAATACTGCCAATATTTTTATGTCTTTAATTTTGAGAATAGTTAACCTCACAGTGAGAGATGCAATTTCCAACATCTGATATTTAACAGAATAGAATTTTTCCAAAATTCCATTTTCATTTATAAACTCAAACATTATCATTGGTAAAAAGTTGACTTAGATTGTTTCTGATATAATAACTACCAAACACCAAAGTCTGACTACAAACATTTGGCTCTCATTTTTTCAAGCAAAATACTGGTCTGTTAAAAAATAAAACAATTTAGCTTATAACTTAAAAAAATGTATTAGATTTCAGAAATGCTTTATCCAAACTTCCCTTTTTGTCACCCAGATTATCTTAAACATTCAACTCTTAACATTTGATACATGAGTAATTTTTGCTTCATCGAAGACATTTTAAAGTGAAATGAGCTTTTCTTCCTTTTTTAAGGCTCATGGCCTTAAAGAAGTAAATGTTTACCACTGAAGAGGGCTCTGCTGCCATGATTTGTACCAAGATGAAACCGCATTCGCCATTACTTCTTTTGTATTATTAATGAAAATATTCACAGAGTGAAAACGGGCAAACAGGCTCATCATATTGTAATGGAAGTGGTATAGACTTAATGACCCCCAGGGAAATGTTTTAGGGACCTCTCTGCCCCCTGACACTCTTTGAAACTTGCTATTCTAGAATGGACTGATTATATCAATTGTTCTCCCTGATTGGAAACAGGAAGACACTCTCACATTTTTGTGTAAGTCACGATTCATGAAGTATTTTATTTACATTTAATATTGGATGTAGCCAAGCTCAACCACTAACTGATGAAAGTGTAAATGCTATTTCTATAAGAAACTAAATAAAATGTTATCATAGGAAACAGCATTGTGGGCAGAAGGGTCTACCCATTGCAATCTGGAATGCTTATCACAGCAGTTAAGCATTGTGAAAACATTTTTTCTAATGTCTGTTTGCTTTATTTCTAGATTTAGTTCCTGGGATGGTAAGGCTGGAGTTTTAGGCCAAATTATAGAAATTAGAATGGTGGTGTGTTGTGTGTAATTCCTTCCTGATGTATTCAGCAAAGTCTGACAAGAGAAAGATAAACATGATTTTTCTTTCATATTCAGACTCTTCTGTGGTAAAGGATTAAAATAAATAGCTCTGGATAAGTAGTGTAAGTCTGGATCACTCCAAGTGAAATGGGATATAACTTCAACTTATCAAGATGAGATAAATTTCTCTTGATAGAGGGAGAGTTCAGAATGGGAGGCTGCCTATCTGAGCAGCACCGGATACCTGCAAGCCCTTTCCTGAACACTAGAGCCCAAAGCTTATGTCCTGGAAAGATTCCTGTCATCTTCAACTTAATGTTTCACCCAAGACAATAAGGAGCCAGGAACCACCACAATGACAGAGGCCACTTCACAGACCTGGAGAACTTCCTGAAAAATCCACTCTCTTCCGCTTTCAAACTTCCTTCTGAGCTCTATTTCCTTGCTAATTACAGACCCTGGAGAGGGGCTCTGCCCAGAAACCCAATCCCAAGAGTATAAATGCAGGAATCTGATAGCAATCAGGACAACCCTCCCTGCACAGGAGACTCCTCTCTGGCTTCTGCTTTCTGTCTCCTCCATCTTCTCTAATAAACTTGCAAAGCTTCACCCTAATTCTCAAGAATTCTTTCTTGAACCGTTTGTTCACTGCTGGACCCCAGAGCCCCTGCAACACTATTACTCTGAGAATGAAAAGGAAGAAATGTACTGTGAAGGGAGGTGCTAGGTGTGTTTATTTTAAACTTACCAAGTGTCACATTATGTGTAGCTTTGCAGGACTGAGAAACATTATTTTTGAGTGGATAATTTAAACAATTGTAAGCTATCATTGTGTAATGGCAGCCAGAGTAGAAAGTTAAAAACCAACCCAGTCTCTTTTTTGAAAAAAAAGCTCATCATCTTCAAGAATTTCTCCTTGACCTTAGGGTAGCACTGATTCCTACAGGAGATTACTGCTTCAAATGACCTTCAGCCATTCAAACAAGAAAGAGGGGTGGCAGCAGGGGCAGATACAGATGTAAATGGCAAAAATAATGTTTTAAATGAATGTTTGCAACATATTTGGCTGTGGTTATTTGCACATAAAATTAAACATAGGCAAACACACCAGCACTCCACTAAATTTCTGCGGAATCAGTATTTGCAAATCATGTTCCAACTCAAACTGATCTCACAGAAATCTGTATTAAAGTGATTCTTCTCTGGCAGGTAATAGCCTGGCAAAGAGACAGACGCAGACTTGACAGAGAGATTCCATGCCCTCAGAGACCGTGGAGATTGAATTTGATACACTAAATGTGATGCAAATCTGGGTCATATTTTGGGTTAAGCAGTGGGTGCCAACATGTGTAGCCCTTCATTATTTTCCTGCTGCATGAGGTGATCCTGTGAAAATTTTGGCAAACATGGACCTATCCACATACATCCATTTATAGTTCCTCTATTTTTTCTGGTTTATATTAGTTTACGTGCTTAGAATTCACCACCAGTACCAGAGTCCCCCAAACAAGCAAGTGTTCTTTTATCTTAGTAAAAATTGATAAACCTGTCCCTCAAAATAGCTGTCTTTCATTTTTTAATTAAAAAACTTATAATTTACTAGGGCATATGTCAAATTTTATGAAAACTCTGACATTACCTTGGCAGATTCCTTAATTTAGCAGTATGTGGTTGAATAAATAAATGAATATTTCACTCTCAATGAACTGACTACATTTAGGTTATTTTATTTTCAGAATTTAGCCTTTTAGGATTCTCAGGCTTCCTTTTCCCAATCCCTTCTTTACTCCTCTTTTTTTTCCTCCAGTGTTCATTTCCCCTCTGCTCTTCTCTTCTCCTACTCCACTCCTTCTTTTCATTTTCCTCCTTGTTTTTATTTTCCTTAAGAGTCAGCTGTGAGAATCTAAGAAGACAGGAAGTTTATACCAACTATGATATCTATTATTTAAAATATGTCATAGAATTAATATATTTTTCTGAGTAATAGTTTGTTATCCAACTTACACATGAAGTAAATATCTCACAGATAATGTATAACTTTTCAAAGTTAGGTGCCTGCTGCTCTGCTAATTTATGTAGCAATGTGGTTTATTTTTTCATTTATATATTCAAACATGTTTTTCAATTACCTTTGGTATCCATGCCCTGTTTTAGGTACTAAAAATAACTACTGTGAACAAAGTAAGTGAAGTCCTTCTCTTGATCCCAATTAAACATGCATTCTTGAGAAAGGAGTTAGATTTTAAAGTTAAGCAAAGGTAAATTGATACATAAAAGAAATTACCTGGAATGTTGTAAGTAGAGTTATATGGAAGCATATGTTGATGGAAAATGGCTGATGATTTCAAGAGGGTAGAATATACGGATATGGAAGTCTTCTCTGAAAAGTCCATTTCAGCAGTGCTCTGAAATTCAGAAGGTCCAGCTAGGACAATATCTGAGGGAAGAGGGAAGAGAATCTGGGCCAGGCACAGCAACCTGTGTGGTGAACAGAGGAGAGTGACTGGAGTTAATGTCACAGGTGTAGGCAGGGAGCCAATCATGGGGCGTTACAGCATGAGAAGGAGTTTAGTTTTATGTTCTTTGTGAAAGGAAATCCTTGGAAAGTTTTTAAAAAGAAGGTGAGAGAGATAGGGTGACTAGTATTTGAAAGTCATTCCATTTGGTCTTTGAAGGGTATTCTAAGGCAAAGACTGCAAGCAGGAAAATTGTGAAAAGAACACTGATGTGTGTCAGATGAAAGAAATGAGAGAATTGGGGACTTACTTGCAAAATGTAAGTTGAAAGTATAGTCGGAAGCTTCAGGGTTAAGAAAAAATAAACAACACACCTTGGTGGGTGCACCACAAGTCAATAACTGGGGAGATTGTCTCTGAAGTGAGAAAATGTTGGAGGTGGGAGTCAGGGAAACATAAACCCTTCTCATTGAGAAATTTGAACAATGTGAATATATTACTTACACAAAAAGTATCCATTGAAATGTGCATGAGATGTGTGTCTTTTAATTAAAAAAAAAGAATTAATGTCAACCTCATGCATATCAAACTATTTGTAATCTTTTGACATTTTTCCCCACATTAGCCAATATTCCAGTCTGTAAAGAAGTTACATTTCGGGACACCAGACAAAAATTCCGTGTCATTGGAAGAAAGAATTATAATTCATAGTTATACATCAAAATATTGAGATGTGTTTATTCTTTTCAAAAATGTTACAGAAAAGGAACTATACAATATGTAAGCTCTTGGCTTTTTTCACTCAGCATAATTCACCGGGAATACATACAGCTGCTGAGCGTATCAACAGTCCCTTCCTTTTCAATGCTGACCAGCACTTTATGGTGTTGCCACCAATTGTTCAACCATTTACTCAGTGATGGATGTCTACGTTGTCTCTAATCGGGAGTTTTTCTGACTAAAACTCATGAACATTTGTGTTCTTTAGATGAATGTCCCAAAGAGTAATCCTGGGTTATCAGGTAGTAATATGTTTAGTCTTTTGAGTAACTGCCAGACTGTTCAGAGTGGCTGCATCTTTTTTTTTTTTTTTTTTTTTTTTTTGGTCTTTCAGGAAAGCTACAGTCAGGTAGAAAGAGACAGAAGGAAGAAGCATTTTATTTATTTTGTTTAGTTGTTCATATTGGTTGTTCCCTCTGGGCCTGGCATGCAAACTTGGGACTTTGCAATGTATGTGGACTGCACGCAGCCCCGACTCCACCAGGGTGCGCCAGCTGTACCATTTCTGCATTCCTGCCAGCGGAATATAGGTAACCCCATTTTTCCACACTTTCACCAACATTTAGTACCTGTACCTTTTTTTTTAATTTTAGCCATTCCGATAGATGTTGACAGATTGTATTATAAAAATCAGCTTTTTCTTCAGTCAAATTAGTAACTATCATATAGTTTTTAATTTCAATTATTTTATTTCATCTCAGAATTTCAGCATAACTATTTGTATTGATTTTCATTTTCCCTTGACATAGTCTATCATATAATTGATTTTTGTGAACAATTTTATTTCACAATTATTTTATTTCATAGATTTTTGTAATTTTAATATTTGGATCCCTTGAGGATATTTTTTCTAAAGTCTCCATTTTCTTGTCTCTTCATTTTAAGTTACTTTATCATTTCTTTTGGCATTCTTGCTAATTTTTGTTTTTAAATGGAAAAGTACAGGCAAGAATGAAGGTAAGTAAACAAGCAGGCAGGAAGAGAGGAAGAAGAAGCATTTTTTTAAAATTTATTTTAGTTGTTCGTGTTGCCTGTTCCCTGGCCCTGGCATGTGAATCTGTATCCTTGAGTTTTATGTGAATTTCCAGAGGTGGCAGACCTAACACCTTCTCTCTCTGGGCATAGTGTTCTTGCTAATTTTTAATTGAATACTATGAAATCCTTCAGTGATTACTTAAAATTCTGGTTGATATTATATTCTTACACTTAGAAAGCATTTTGTAGTTTTGAAATGTTAGTATATGAGCCACTACCTTAATGCAGTCTGATATCATGTGACTTAAAACTGGAATTCCATCCTCATTAGCGCTGTCTTGTGTTCATTTCACCGTTTCAGTCCATAGGGAGCCTTTGGGGGTTGATTCTCTTTCTGGAGGATGATGTTGTTAACTTGTCCACATTGGACCTTCCAGACATGGTAGAATACTAGGTCATTTTAGCTTTTCCTTCTTTTCCCTAATTCTATTCTGCTTCTCAAGTTTTCAGTCATTGCTAAGGAACTGGTAGATTTCCTGTGTGAAAAGTTTACAGATATATTGGATTATCTTTCCATGTTCTCCTTCCTTTTACAGTGTTTTTCCTTTTATGTCTTGACAGCTTGGTAATTTTACATTGGTTTCACATATTATTTTTTTTAATTAATCAATTTGTCATATGGTTCTTTGGAATTTGCATCCAAGATAATCTAGTTCTCCAGATCTAGAGCTTTTTTTTACTCTTTTATTTTGATATTTGTTATACTTGTCCCAGAGTCACCTTATGTTATAGCAGAATATGAAAACTCTGGGAAGAAAAGAGAAATATTTCTTCATAGCTGTTGCCAATATTAGCATGCAGGTGTCCAGTGATCACAAGGGCCCTTAGTTTTTAGGTGATTCAGAAAGAGTTCTATGGAGTGTCTACCCCTCTAGAAATGGACACAGGGAGAATGTTCTATCAGTATTTGTAATTGAGGTGAGTCACAGCTGGCATGTTTTGGAGCTGGTATTCATGCTTTACACTTCGGTACTTTTTGGTGTATTTTAATTAAACATACTCTTTTCCCAACATAATTGGCAATATTTTCCTTGCCTTCCAGTCTTCTATTTATTGAGATAATGTCTTGCTAATTATTATTTTCTACCATGCACCAGTTTTTATTAATAAAACAAAAGATTGGGAAACAATAGTATGTAGCATTTCCTTCTGTGGATGGACCATGAGTAAGGTCAGACATCTGCGTTGTCAGACAATAGCAAGTTTATAGAAAACTATAAATACATTTGGTGAACCAGATGAACTCTGTTTTTTTTCCTACTATTATTTTGTCCTAATCTATTTCATTTCGTTTAATGTTTCTGTTGAATAATACAGATATTATTCTTTTCTTGTGAATTTGTTTCTTTGCTTTTTGTTTAGTTGCTTAGAAGTTTAAAAATGTTGATAAAGCAGTATAGTGGTAAACTAAATAAAAAGGATATATTTTATTCCCCCAAAGCTAACTGTAAGTGTTCAAAGTATGAAGTATTGTCTTCTAAATTTCAAACAAATTAGGCAAAAAGAAAGTAGTTTAAACCAACTATGTGCTGAATAGAGAATTATCACACTTGTTATTGTTCAGCACTTCTGAAGGATTTTCACATATTAGGTGTTTGATGAAAGTGAAAGGAATTGATAAGTATTTATTGAGTTAATAATACATAAATTGAGAGGGAAGCGAATTAGACATGTCAAGCTCACTACTATTTAGGGACCCAGAGATAGGAATATACTTAATCTACAGTATACTTTCATAATTTTTCTCAAATTGTTATGAATTAACTTTTAGTACTGATGGATTTAGAAATCTAACAGACTAGCAATGTTTATTCTTCAACAGGAAGAATATTATTCTACTGTTCAGAATGAAATTTGTTCATGACAACTCTAAAAAGCCCACCTTGTTTTCAGGTCCAGCAGTAGAGTAGAGTACTAGTCTTTGTGCTAACAGAACTCTGAATTTCAATGCTTAAAAATATAATTTCTGTGACCATGACAGCACTGTTTAACTCTTCTGAACTTCAGTTTCCTCAATGAAAAATTCACAAATAAACTAAACTCACACAATAAAAATTATTTTTTTTTCTAGAAACTAAATAGATACATGGGCAAAAAGAGTTTACAAAGGGAGGGCAAGAAGGAGGTAATTTCCAGCCATTTGAGTTTCAGTTAATATGCAAATTCCCACAGTTGGTGAAAAACAATGGGAAGTAGAGCTGTGTCTTCAGCCCCAAATGATGGATGTACTTGACGTGAAGACAGCTGGATGAAGGGTATCCCTGGAGATCAGAGGAGACGGAGGAGTTTCAGAGGGTAGTTTGAGGAATATTGTGCGTATCTATTCATGAACTAGTTGGTTGATGCAGAAGACCGTGGTAACTTGTCACTCCTCTCATTTACTTTTTTATGTTTTACTTTATTTTTAATATTGATTGTATAGATTTTATATTAGAGATGTGTTTTTTTTTGACCTTTGCATACACCCATGGACCACTATACAAAGTAGGATATGGAATGAAAATTCCTCATGTCCCTTCCCAGTCGGTTAACCCTTCTACCTCTCAAGGGTTTTCTGACTTCAGGCACCCTTGGATGATTTTGCGTGCTCATGAACTTCACCTAAATGGAATCATACATGAATTTCTTTTTGTGACTGGCTTTTCCCATTCAACCTAAAGTTTTTGAGATTCATGCATCTTGCTGTATATGTCTGTGGTTCGTTCCTCATTAAGGGTGTGTGGTCATCCACTGTATGAATATGCCAGTTTGGTGTTTCATTTCTCCACTGTTGGACACAATAGTTTACATGCCATTGACTATTTTAAACAAAGCTCCTAAGAAATTTCTTGTACAAGATGTTTTGTGAACATATGCTTTCAATAATCAGGAGTGAATGCTGTTAACGCTTACCTGAAAAATCAATTCAAAATTTACCAGAACTTGAGTCTTTAAAACCAAAAAAAAATTTTAGGTGAAAACACACACCAAAGCATCTTTATAACCTGGGGGTAGGTAACACAATCTTAGCATATTAACAAAAAAACTTGTCATTTCTATATATAAATGTGCCTTCTTTAAAATAAATTTGCTTTATTTGAAAAAAAAAGCATATTTGTCAAAAATCACCCTTTTATATTTAATAAGAAGACACTAGCTGGGATAATATACGTGAATAAGTAAATATGAGTAAATTTTTAATAAAAGCTAGTAAAATAGGCAAAGTTTGAAGAGACACTTTGGAAAGATAAATGGATGCATGATAAGTACATGGAAAGTTACTGAGCTTCAAGGTACTCTAAAGAGACATCTTTTGTCATCCACTAATAGAGTTAAAATCAATGGGTATTAATAGCAGATGTTGGAGGATACAGAGCTGACAGAAATCTGTACAAAAACCTTGGAAACATGATTGTCAGACACTAAGTTGAACCACATGTGTACTTTATCACCCAATAATTCCACTTAAATACTTTTTAAGCATAACTAACATCTATTGACTGTTTTACAAAGGTGACCCAAGGAGCATATCTGGTAGCTTTGTGTTATTCAGTTTTATCCTCCCAATGAGCCTTTGGGGAGGGACTGACTATCTTCTGGGCTGTGGGTGTTGAACTGCTCCATGGTGATTTAATTAAATGGCAGAGATGAGAATATTGATGATAGCTATTGCTGGGATAGCAGGGTCACCATCTCCTTGCTGCTGTTACTGCAACTTGCTGTGAATTAAAGAGAAAAATGCACAGGATTTAGTCACAACTTAGCTTGGGACTCTCATGCTGAGTCTCTTTTGCTAAACAAGCTATTTAACGTCTCAGGGTCTCACTGCCCCCTGGAATACGAACAGAGCCATGACTTCAAGTTTGCCCTTCTCCTTCAACATATTTCAGTGCTTGGAGATTTTTCATTTGAGATATCAGACTCAGGTGCCTGCAGTTTTGAGAAAATGTAAGTTTGGAATTATTGTTATCTACTTTCCCTAAGACCTCATATCTACTTTCCTCAAGGAGTGTTATTTTGAGAAAATGCAGGGTCTTACTCACACACAGGGACCCTCAGGCTCACTGAATCTCTGAATTCTGTTCTAGATTCTGTGCTCTCTGTGAGTACCTGATTACAGAAGGGGGTCAGGCTGCAGGAAAGGATTGTAATTGTCATGTTACAATGACAAAAGGGATTTCAGCCACACAGAGTCTGTGGGGAGAAGGAAAAGGCACCTTCAGGCTAAAGAAAATCTTTACAAAGATGCTGTCATGAAGGATCCCTCACATACCATTTTTATTTTCCCTAAGCAGAGGCTATACAATATGAGTTCATTTTCTTACCTCGTGTTCAGCAGAACTTCCTCCCCATTCCTAGGAACTCCACATTTATTTCATATACCCCCTTTGCATGTGTAGTGCTGGGGCCTGATGACCACCAGTCACATGTACTGTCAAACTCTTTGTAAGAGAAAGGAACTGAAATAGACACTTGAACCCAGAGGATGAAATAAAGGAAGAAGGAGGTAGATACCATGAATTTGCCCTTCATCGACTTTTAGCCAATTTAATCACCAGTTTTCCCCAATGACATTAGCATTATTCTACCTAACACCTAAGGGAGCTGTCCATGATCATGCAGCTGGTAAGTGGGAGGCTAGGATCTCAACTCTGTATCTTCTTGCAAGGCATGCATGAATCTTCCTCCTGATAAAATTGGTCCCATGATGAGGGAGGTGGTGTAGGTGATGGAATCCTGACAGTGGTGTCCTCGTGACAGTTTCTGGAGTGATGATATGATGAAGCGACTGGATGGCCCATGCAGTAGAGGGTTTTTACACATTCAGTGTGCAAACAGGTCCATTTCTCTACGAGCTTCAGATATTAAATTAATGAGCACAGCTCCTTGATCTTCACATAGTATATGGTCTAATGGAGCAAACATATTTAGGTAAATCAACGTATTTCAGATTCTTAGTGTTTAGTGTTATAAAAGCATTTCAGATCAATGAATACTTTGTGAGGTGTTCCTGGGCTGGGCCTAGAGCCAGGAGCTGAGGAAGCAGAGAAGAGGTGTTCCTGGCAAGGAGGTTGAGAAGAGTGGAAGTGGGCAACCTATGTTGGGATGGTGGGTCAGCTCACCCTGTGTTGTGAGCTAAAGGCTCCTAGGAGGAGTCTATATGGGAGCTGGCAGAAGAAGAGAAGTTGATTTGGCAGTTATAAACAGCATGAAAAAGTGTCAAGGTGCTGTCTCAAAGAAATGATGATGGAAAGCTAAGGAAACTCAAAACAGCATGAAGATGCCTGTGTGTCAGTTCCAGGCCTAAGGGGAAATGAAGGAAGTTAGATCATGAAGGTTAACAGTGTCTCTTCCAAGTGGTCATAAAGAGTCATTGTAGGGTTTTAAGAGTAAGACAGACGTGGTATGTCTTGTCTCTCTCCAGGGACAAGCTGGCATTACACCTCTCCTACACTAGCTTGTTTTGACTGTAGCTTGTATCTAGGAAAGAAGCCCTGACAGTGGGTGACTGCATGCCTTCACCTAACAGGTCTGGGTGAAGATATGCCTAGTCAGTCTCTCAGTCATTCAACAAACACATTCTGTGTTTACCATGCAGTGCGTTTATGTGTCTTTAACTTTTTGGAGCTTATGCTCCAACACAGGGAGATAAATGAAAATAAAAATTTGTTTATGTCTTTTAAAGGTCCAGAAATTGTCCCTAGGTCTATGGCCTTATTTTGATGTGTTTCCTCATCTAGAATTTTAAAAATATGTCCCAGTGTGTAAAAACATGAATTTTACTGTGAAATGTGCCTCCTTTAACTTCTAGGTCCAAAAGGACTTGGTTTTCATATGATCTAGAATTTTGACTTCTCTAAACCTTAGTTCCCTCATTTGCAAATGCAAATTAAAAAATCATATAAATATGAGAACATAAAGGTAACATGAACAGCACTGAGCACTTGTAAGGCACAGAGTATGCATGTAATGCTGGACTTTCTCTTGACTTCTGTGATTGTGATGCTCTGTAACAGAGATGTCTTCTCATTTCTCTGATCCCCAGGCTGTGTCCCCACATTTGAAACCTCTAGATCCCCACATTTATCCTTCCAAATCACCTGAGATAATGATGTTTCCTAATTGTAAAACTTTAGTAGTTCCCCTCTTCCTATGGAATATGCAGTCATCTTGCTTAGCTTTTTAATGACATCTCAATTTTGTCCAATATTCTGATTTGTGATCTTTCTTTAAAATAAATGAGCAAACTATTGTTATATAAATTGGCTAAGGTCCTGGGCTTACAATTTTGTTCACATTCTTCTTTCTGCTTGAAAGCTTTTCCATGTTGTGCATGTTTGCTAGAATCCTATCCAATGTTTCATGTCCTCCTCTCTCCAGTGAAAAGTGCTGCTCTTGTCCTGAACTAACCATCATCATATACATTTGTGCTCTGCCATTGGCAATATATATATATATATATATATATGTATATGTTCTTAGATTAATGCACTTATGAGTTCATATAATTTGAATTAATGATGATGGTAATACATACTAGCTTTGAGTCTCTACCGTATGCCACACATTTTGCAAAGGTCCTGACCCACACCACTCAGCGGTACAACACCTTTCCAAGGTAAATATTATGGTCTAACTTCACTGACGTAAGACGAATGTGAGGTGCAGAGGTTTTAAGTTGCATTCCCAGGTTGCATTAGTAATGACAGCACATTTCAAGTCCATTTCTGACTTTCAAGTTTGTTCCACTGCACTAGCTTGTTTCAAACATATCTTTGCCTCCTGTTAGATCATGTATTCTCTGAAATCAGGACAACGTCAGATTCAATTCTGCAAAATCCACCAAGACCTAGCCTTGACTCCACATTTAAACATCCTGCTTTGGATTTTTTTTCATGTTATTTCAAATACAAATACTACTGGTAAAACTCTATGACAAGTGTTATTGCTACAGGAACTGAACTTTGATGTGGGTGCAGAGAGAATGTGAGTTCAAGTGATTAGGTCACTTGTTCTAGATAAGAGCCAGATTTGAAGCAGGAAGAGAAAAGTAAGAAGCTCAAGGAATACTAGTAGAATGCTGGAGACTGGCCAGGACCCAGCTGTCATCCCTGCAGAAGGCATGTGTGTCTAGCAGCAGAGAGGAAGTATGAGGAGGGCTGTGAAAGATGATTCCAAAGGCACAAAGAAGTATTTGAGTTCCAACCGACAAATCCCCATCTTAGTGATGGCTGCATCCGACAAGGCCCAGACATTCTGACAGTCCCACTCAATTGTATCCCATTTTCTTCTGAAGTTTGAAATACACAATATTACATGGGAGATGTTATGAAAAATGTCTATTTTTACATTTAATTTGCACTTACTGAGCTGAGAATTTTGAGGAGACCTAACTTTGTCATACCGAAAATCCTCTCTAAGTTGTTTTATGATTTTTATTCTTAGGAACCATCTGGTTGGAAACCCGGGTTCTTAGTTGGAAACTTTTAGTTCATGCTGTTTCTTTTCTTTCTATCCTCTCATTCTCTTTCTTTTCTCTCCTTTTCTTGCTTATCTTTTTTTTTTTTTTTAAGAGAGGAAAGAACAGGGAGGAGGAAGAAATAGTTGCTGTTAAGGAAGAAAGGAGAAAGAGGAGGAAGCACTTTTATTTATTTTGTTTTACTTATTTTTGGTTGTTCTGCCAGCCTTGGGTCATGAACCTGGGTCCTTGGATTTGGCATGGTCTACACTCCAGGTGCCAGCTTAGAACCTGAGCTCCATCAAGATATCCTCCTCTCTTTTACCGGGGCTCTGAAAAACTTTCTTCTTTTCCTCTCTCCCTTTATCCATCTAGCAATGACTTTTCTCTCTTGATTGTTGGATATTCATATATTTATGAACACTACTAGAAAAATGTGTTTTTAGAAAAATGCTCTCCTAAGAAAGCCTATGGATTTTGTAGCCAGATAGAAAGCAATTCAAATATCGATTCCACCTCTGTGTAGAAAATTAACCTAGATTTGTTTGATAGCAGGCTCTGACTTATTCTTATCTTATAAAATGAAAATGCTAGCACTTATAGTTATAGTATCTTGTAAAGAATGAAGACATGAGAGTGAAGATTATCATGATGTCAAGCCCATGAGACAATCGGTAAATGCAAGCTATCTTGTGCCTTATTGTTTGATTATTACCACCATGCAGTTTGTAAAATCTAATTGATGCAATCCATGAAACTTCTAGATGATGCCAGGTGTTTCTGGGAAAGGAATAAAATACCAAATTACTACTACTGATACTGTGAGAGCCCACTAGGAAAATGGCTCTCTACACAAATGTCTTTCCTGCCTGCAAGCTTTGTCTCTCCATGTTCTCCTAGGATTATGGGCAAAGGATTAAATAAATCAGTCTTCTGTCTCTTAGAGTGAAATCATTGTCCATGTATCTCTTGATTTATGATTTATCAGATAATGCTTATCAAATGTCTACAGACTGATCCTCTTTCTGAATGCCTCCTTGCCTACATCCTGTGTCTAAATGCAAAGTGCCAGATTTTTGTTTAATTGAGAAGGGAATAGTAATTTATGTTTAATTTGCCCCCTGGGTTGTAGGTATTTAGGAAGTGGACACATTCATTGCCATCTCTTTGCTGAACCCCCAACTCTCTCAGTACTCTTCATGGCTTACAGGAAGCCATGTTTTTTCCTCAGATCTGCCCTGCCTCTCCACTAGTGAATGGAAACCTTGATCTGTTCCCTTCTTATGTCATGGAAATTTCTTTCCTCAGACTTTGGGTAAAGTGTGGTGGAGCTTTCCTTTTGCTTTCCTGATTTCATGGCAATGAATGCTTCTCTTTGATGGTGATACAGAAGCAAATTTACTCCTAAAATTTGAAGAGAAACACAATTTTCCATTATAAAATTATTATTTTTAGTAGAAATAATTCATCTATTCTTATAAGTTTTCATGCAATGTACACAGAGAATACACATTCTTCACATTAAATAGACCTTGTTCCATAAAAAGTATAACCCTGACTAATGGCATATTTCTTTTTGTCTCAGTTATCTGGTATGAATAGCACTCTATCCAGTCTGCTTCTGAATTTTACTTATCTGACCCTGAGAGCAATAGTGAGAGTTCACCTCATCTGTGATGTCCTCATGATACAATAAGCAATATTTATTCAACATTTACTGTGTGTCAGACTCCATGCTATTAGAAGAAATAAAACATGGAATCAGACAACTACATACCTCAGATACTGGAAGAGCACCACATGCCATGTGCCAAGCTTTTTAAAAGAAGGAGAGGAATGCCAGGGATTTTGACGAAGACATACTTAGTGCATGTTATCTGCCTTTCCCCTGACATTATATTCAAAAGAGATTTCCGTTATGACTTATGCTTGGATGTTTGAGAGGAAAAGTCAGGAGGAATACAAGAGTGATGGGATTAAAAGCACATAGATAACAAGGGCTTAGAGGGCTTAGAGGTGAAAGCAGTTAGTATTGAAGGGGGAAAGGGAATTTTAAGAAATGTTAAGGAAACTATGGATTCCCTTCATAAGTTATGTATATATAGAATAAGGCAGTCAGGTTATTGAGAATTTACCTTTATTTGCATGGATTATGTTTTATTCACCAGAATATCAATCTGGGCAGAACCTCATGGAGACAGCTAAGCATTACACATTAATTACCTCTGTTCTTCGAAACATCCATGCATCCAAGGCAGCTGTTTGCATCATATTTTTGAGGACACTGAAGGTCAGAGTATCAAAGTTTTACTTGAGGCCATATTTTTAATCATACATAGTCCCAGTCAGAATACATATATCCTGAATGCGGATGCTTTCCAGTGTCCACACACTCCTAGGGACTGTCTCTTGGATTCATTCTTCTAGTGACATGAAGCATCTCTATGTCCATGAACACAGGTGTTTCAAATAAAACCACTCGCAGCTTGGGCCATGGTGCCCGAACTAGCAGCTTTTCTTTTCTCCTATCCACTGAAACTTGTCTGCAGGTGGCTTTATTTTGTCCCAAGCATATTTATCAAAGGAGATCCCATGTGGTTTTTCTTTAGACTCAGTAATGTCAGGTAGGCTTGACAAGAGAAAGATGTCTATTCTCCATTGCTTTGCCCTGTGAAGGGGTGGGATATGGCACCCAGCCAGAAATCAACTTCAGACCCTTTCATGAGGATGGTGGGTAGAGATAACCAAACTCTTCAGGCACTGACTTCATACATGAATAACTTTTGTGTTTTATCATGACATGCTAATTTAGTATTGTAAGCCTGTCTTCCTTACTTCATTGAAATAATTATAGCTATCACAACTGATTTTAGTATGAAAGCATTCCTTTGTAAACTGTTTTCACATACTTTAGTTATTCTAAGAGCTACAAATATCATATGAGGTAAAGTATCATAGGGAACTTGGAAAACAGGAAAATAGTACATCTAATAATAAATAGCTATTCTAATACAACAGTGATGATAATGTGATATCCCTCTATTTTTTATTAATGTGCATTTATTCTATTGATTTATTTTTAACTAACTTTATAAAATTGAATTCCTTCTTGGACTATATAACCTTAACTTTAATTATGATTCTAATTATAAAAAAGCTATAATCCCAACCAAGTAATTCACTACATTAGGTATTTTATACACTTTATTGACTCATTCTTATTCTCTAAATACTATTAAACAGGCAACATTCTTCTTGTCTTACACAACAAAAATTAGGTTTCAGAGAGATTGAATAACTTTGTCAAGACAATATGATCATTTTGTGCTAGCAAACAATTCTTTCCAATGTTAGTTTTCATATGCTCTTCATTTTCCCTACTCTATGCAGCACTAGAATAATATTCATATATTAAGTTATCTTTTCTTCCTTTGTATTTCTTCCTTGGGTTAGTTTCCAACAATCAATACCACAAGATCGATAGATATATAAATACGCTTTCTTTGTCTATTGACATGGTTGAAAAATAAAATGCTTCAAAGTAGACAGCTATAATTTATACATAGAGCAGCTATTCACTTCACAGAACAATTGCTAGATTAGGTTGAAACATGGAACTTCATTATTGTTCTAATTTTCATTCCTTTGAGCACATTTTTTTCCATATGCAGCTAAACATTTGTATTTTCTTTTGTCTTCATTAATCTTTCACCACTTGCCCATTGCAGCCCTAGTGCTTTGCTAAAGCATCTGTAGAGCGTTGATGATTATATATATATATATATATATATATATATTATATGTATAGTCTAAAACTATGCATACATGTATGCATATGTGTGTGCATTCACTAGAATATGTATATTAATATACATGTATGTGTGTACATACATGAAAGAGAGAAGACTGATGATCTCCTTCAGAGTCTGCATTTGCCTGCTAAGTCAGCATCCATTTCTGATTCTTTTGGTCACAGTGCCTGCCTTGGTTTAGCAACTAAGATCCTTTCACAATAAGTCCATGTGATTCAGGCTCCCCCAGCACACGGTCCTGCATCCTCTTAGCAATAGTAACGCGCTAACACCTGGGAATCAAATTCAAGATGGAAGCAATGAATGACCCACCCAGAAATTTTGCTATAATTCTTATCAAAGAGATTCTCAGGTCAAGGTTTCCTAGCAACTTACTCTCCATGAAGAAAGTAAATTAAAAAATGAAGTTCTTTGGTTCTTATAAGACACATCCTAGGCGTGATATTTTCAGTTATATGCAACTCTTATTAGTCCATTTAGTAGAATACTATTAGTTGTTATCAAACATTGTCTTGTGCATATGCATCTACCAGCCAGTCTCTCATCATGGTCCTCATGGTTCCAAGAGAACCACTTTTCCAAACTAGACTTCTCAGCCTGTCCTACATACCTCTTGATGCTTTCTCCATTTCCTTTGACAAGGGTTTGTACATTGATTTCAAAGCATATTCTGAGTGTCCTCAGCATGAAGAGCTACAAGATGACCATAATTCCACCTTCATTGATTTCTTACTTTGGATTCCCTCTCTGAGGCTATGTCTTTTTTGATATGGGTTTCACGATTTTGCTTTATAAATTCTCATGGCAATTGAATGCCAAAGTCCGATGTTCTTTAAATCTCCTTGCTATTTATTATGGGCCAGTCCCCCCAGAGTCTGTGCCTCAACTGAAGTCAGATCGTCTGTATGTAGTTCCACAGGATGGAAGCAAAGATGTTCAAAGTCCGGCAGTAAGGTTTAACTCCCAAGGATGTAGAAAATATTCAGACATTTTGTATTGGCTAAATGATGGTATAAATTAATTTCATTCATATTCTGGCATATTTAAATCACCACCTAAGGAAAAAGCACAGTTGTTTTTTCTTTAATTTGACACTTTTGTATGATACTACATGAAGAACATTAGATGACTTTGGTGCTAAACTTCATCAATGTGGGTTTTATTAAAATGTATCATTCATGCCTATGTTCACAGTTGGCACAAATAAAACTAATGCTGAAATCTAAACTTCCCAGTAAAGAGGATTCATATTATAAGGTCACCAGTGACCATGACAGCTAGAAAATTATAAACAAATAAAATTACCCCCCCCCAATTACCACGCCCAAGCATTTGAAAGCAGATCACTAAGAAGTTGAAGAAGATATATTCTCCCTTAGAATCATCCTTTGAGTTGAACAGATGGTGGCTCTGGAAATGTCTTCCTGACCAAATCCTGCTGGGAATTAAACACAGTCCAGAATTAACCTAATACTGTCTCAGTCTTAATCACATTGTCCTCTTTTGATGTCATTCTCGGGCTCTTTTAGGGAAGCTTATCTGTACTCAGGCACAAATAATTCCTTCTCAACCCTTTTTATCTACAGACTTTCATATCCCATCTTTTGTTAATTGAAAGCAGGACTTTTTTAATACAATGAGAAAAATTACTTTTTCTGCATTTCCTTCATTAGTGTTTCTGGTAAGCACCTTAAAAAGAAGATGACTTTGTATTCATTCCCCTCCGCCTTTCCCTCTCAAGTTCAAGGCCACTTCTTTGTATATGTGGCTCCGATATAGGCGTTTAACTTCTTGGTTGCCAGGGCCTGTATTTCCTAGTCATTTTATTTTCAAATAGTTTAGCTCATATTTTAAAAAGACAGTGTTCTAATTTCAACATGAAAAATTTAGCTTCAGATTTAATCTCAACTTTTAGGACTCTTAACTAATTCATTTACTGAATACAAAACACCTTTTCATCAAGAAAACACAGGGTTTGAATACAATATAATGTCATTTCTTTCCTCCAACTTGCATATGAAGGTCTGCTGCCAGAGGCCATGTATTCTTTGCTTATCTGGTGCTTATGATAGGTTGCTTCTCAGAGAGCACCCTCTTCTCAGTCACCTATGCACTGTGTGACAAGAGTCTGAGATCTCTCTGTGCTTTAATTCCTCATCTCCACATGGGGATATCATACCTCCTAGGATGCCCCTCATGCAGCCGGTATGAGGGCATGTGGAGGAAATATGTAGAGTCATTTCAGCGGTGCTTAGAACAGAGCAACACACACTATTTGTATGATTTTATTGACTATTGATGTATCTTTTATATATATATTTATTATTGTTATAAAACTAAGCATTTTATCAAGTGCTCACGATACCCTTTAATTCACCATTTCTCTCTAACTTTCATCTGTAACCTAACTCACAACAGTGTGGGTTTCATGGGTGTGAGTTCAGAATTTCACTCTGTCCCCAAGGCCTCTGTCCTTGAAACCAAAGCAAGCTGTGCTTTTGGCATTGCTAAGGCTCGACATTATTAAAAGGACATGGATATCAGATTCACAACACCCTTCTGGTTTGTTTTTTGGCAATCTGCTATTTCATATGGTACAAATAATCACAAAATTAAATAGCATCCACTTATAATTTTATAGCAATTGCTCGCATAGCGTTTGCCAGGTTTCCCATAATAACTTCACATATAATTAGTATATAATCTTCAGGTATAAATAACACTCTAATTAGTCAGTAATCTGCAATTATAGTACACTTCTAGCCAAGGTGAGTGTATGTGAGCGTGTATGTATGAGCGAAGCAAGGCAGTCTGAAGAAACACAACCTCTTAGTAAAGAAAATCATGCATTTCATTTTCATGTTTTCCCTGCCATTAAAGAATAAATGAAATTACTCACACATCAGCTTAGGGCACCTGAAGACCCCTCCCTTTAATCTCTCCATGGATTCACTAATCGCCCTAGGGCACCCTGCAGAATATAAAACAAACAAGCAAAAATAGTGTGTGAAGATGAGGTATGGAGGGAAAGACCAAAGAAAGAAGAGCTGTGTCTTCCCTTGAGGTGCTGAATGCATTTGATGATATGTGTGGATGTAAGTTTGCAGTCAATTGAGGTGTTAGTCTCTCTCTCTCTTTATGTGTTTGTATAAAAACATCCATCATATATCAGACCATGTGTCTTCAAGACAATTATCTTGTGTAAGACTCTGCTTGGGTCATCCACAGTTTTGAAGTCTTTAGCAGGTAACAGGGTTAGTAAAAGAGATGTAAATACTATCAGCAGTAGCTGTTCCAGACCAATCAATATATGCTGCATGAAGATGATGGAAGAGAGAAAAAGAACCTTCCAAGTTTCCATTTGATAAAATGGAGAGCAATGAACTGTACGCTAACATCTAGATCTTCGCTATTAGATAAAGGAGTTTTGGTGATGTGTCTCTCCAACTCTGAGTGAATGAAAGGGCAGATGGTGTGTTAACCAGGAAGGAGAGGTTTGTTCAGATATTTATGTATCTGGTTTGACACTAGACATTTAAGCGTTTGTGCAGCTCATCTGGACCACCCTTCAGCACAGACTGCCTGCCAGACTGACCCAGGTTAGAACTTACATCCTGGTCTCTATAACCTTGAGCTTTGGCATCTGTTCCTGGATTCAAATATTGACTCTGCTACTCATGAGCTCTTATTGGTGCCAGATTGCACAGATTCTCTCTGAGCCTGTTTTCCCGGGGCTAAAAGCATACCTCTCAGGGCTGTTGCAAGTATGCTTGGTGCTTCTGGAGAAATAGTGGAACTCGGGGTGTCAAACACGTAGCTTATCACACAAAAACATACTTAGTATCAACTGATTTTTTTAAAAACTCCTAATAGAATTGTTCACATCCATTAGTTTGATACTTTTATTTGGAGAGGGTAATTTTTCCCATTTTATAGAGAAAAATACTGTGGTTCAAGGGACTGAATTGTTCCCCATTAGCTATGCAGGGACCATCCTATCTCTTTGCCTTGAAACAATTGGTACAAGCTTGAATGATGGTCCTGTCCCCAAGAGTCATTCAAGCCTGGGGTCCCTAACATTTCCTTCTCCCATGGGCAACCAGGGGAGCTCTTACAATATTTAGATACCTCCCCTTTCTAAATACTCAGGACTTCAGATTCTGCTGATGTTAGCTTTAGGCTCTTTGCTTCAAGTCTGTTTGTGTCTCATTAACTTGGCTCTTCACTCAGGACAGTCCGTGACCACTATGCCAACTTTCCTCAAGAAGGGACCTTCCATTATCCTTTGTCCTATGCCCTTTAGTTCCTATAATTCCCATGTGGACCCTGCCATTAAGACACCCCTAATCACCTTGTCGGGGAAGGCAGACTCTACTTTGGAACACTCTCCACACCTCACTTCGACTGATCATGTTTCACACCTCAGGCTTAGTATTGTCTTCTCCTGCCCACCTGCCCTCAGTCGTCTAGTACCATGGACTCATTGCTGGGCTTCTCTGCAGGACCTGGACCTCAGAGAGCACCTTCATTTTGTCTCCTCAGCTCAGATGTGACTCATATCTGCTGCTATACTCTGTGTCTCCAAGACAAGGAAAATGTCTTATTCTACCCAGCGCAAACACACCTACCAATAAAAGAAGGCTGGGTGCCTCTCAGAGAGCTAAGAGGAAAATGCAGATCAAGTGCATTGATGGTATAGTATCTGCTAGCAAATTATAAGATTCTAGAACAAGACTATCTTTGTGTCAGGGTTTTGGTTTTTTGATGTGTTGTTTTTTGTTTTTTTTTTAGTTTGACTTTCTCACATGGGAGGAGACTGACCAGATGGGGCCAGATAGGGATATCACAAGGTGACACAAAACATGTCCTCTGGAACAGCCTCACAAACACCACACACCACGGTCGTGCCACTGCACTTCTGTCCAGGTGTTGACCAGATTCTCCATCTCGCCGTGACAACTGAGACAGATTGGTCCCACGTCAGAGCAGAGGGAGTTTCAACTGTGAAAGATGTTTGCTCGTCCCACATGCGTCTTCCCCTTTCACTAGTGACATCTAAGGGACACTTTCACTCAGAGTTTGCCAGCATGCTGCCTTGAGCACTGTGTGACCTTCCTTTCAGGAGATGACTCGGAGTAGGGAGTCTGGAATGGCATTTGAGTTCGTTGGTCTTTCATCCTCTCTGCTTCATTGCCAGTGCTGTGAATTTTCTTTCAAAATTTTTTCCAACTCATAAAGTCTTCTCTGTCACTCCAGTCAGACCGTTCAGGGGTCACAGAGAGGCAAGATTCACTGTGAGGCATGATCTGGAAATGTCTTCCTTGCCTGGCCCCATACCAACCATCAGTCTTAAGCCAACTCACGTCACAAAGAGAAGAGGCAATCAGACATCTCCAAATTCCTTTAAATCTTATCTGTTTCTTCACAATGATGATGAAAGATTTGAAATGACCATGGTCTCGTTGCCTGCCATGGACAAGAGCCATTTCCTTCTAAGAAGGGAGCTTGAGGTAAGCAGCACTTCTACCTCCTCCTAGAATCTCCAACACGCTGCAGAGTTGGAAAGAGAAGATGAAGAGTTTCAAAACACTGCGTTATTTCCGTATGTGTTAGTGTTGCTGTGGGACACAGCTGGGATTCTTGGCTTCTCCTGAGAAAGAATTCAGTGGTGTCGCTAATAAGTGACACATGAGATAGGTTTATTTTCAAGCAAGAGTCCCGTGAAGAAAGAAAGGGAACTCTTTAGAGAAAGAGTGGGCAGTTAGACCAACAAAGTGTTTGATCCCGGTTCTTGCCTTACTACATGAGTGATCACCAGTGAGTCTTGTTGCTACTCTGAGCTTCAATTCATTCTATTCTTGAAGTGGAGCTAAAAATATCTCCTTCCTGTGTAAACATGAGCATTACAAAAAGAGAATTTAAAAACTGAATGACTCAGAGTGACTCCAGCAAGGCCTGCACATAGTAGTCTCAAAGTCACTCCACTTGTTCAGATTCTACCATCTGGTGCCTGGTCAGTGGTGGCTCACAGTCACTCCCCGTGGTCTCTGCAATGTAGACACAGCCCCATCTGTGTTGTCATGCCCACTTAGTACCAGGTACACTGAGAGAAACACCCCAGCCCAGAGCTGAGGGAGGTGCAGAGTCTCCCTCAACTCCTAAACAGATATTTTTAGCATTAGGAGGGGTAGACTGTGCAGTCCTTCTGGGCAATTGCCTGGAGGTGTTAAATGAGTCCTGGGGACTTGCTCCAGGATTCTTGTGAATCTAAGAGGAGATTTTGTCCAGAACCACCCGCCTAGGGAACAGAGAGTAGCACAGTCAGCAGAAAGCAAGGGAGATTTATTGAAGTGAAAGCAAAAGTACACTCTTAGGAGACAGAGTAAGGACAGCCTTTTTGAGAGAGAAATAGGCACTAGGAGCCTTGGGGTTATTCCCCTCCCATATCCCCACCCAGAGGCGTTCTAGGGTCGGGTAAGGGCTTGAGAAGTGATTACTGGTTAGAGGTTCTTCCAACATTCGAACTGATTAGTGGAGTTCAATTTTCCTTCCTTATCCTCCCTAATCCTCCCGTCCCCTTCTTGCACTATGCTCATGTCTAACTGCTACCTAGCAGAGGAGTGCAGGAAAGCAGTGTGGCAGCATGCAGACCCCAATCCACTCCTGAAGTGACTGGTCTGTGGATTGTGAGAACACACACCATGGGCAGTCTGAATTTCTCTCACTTGAAAAGCAATGGCAGTAGACAAGTCCTGACCTCAGTTACCTCCACCTTTTGATGGCATGACTTTATCCATTGCAGTCCCCAGCACCCCAGGGATACTCCTGAGCTGGACCCCCCTTCATTTCCCTCTTAGCTTTCAAACTTTAGAACCAAACCCCATCTCCTTGCTCAAAGCCTCCATCTTTCTTTCTTCCATAATGACGCTGTATGTCTGCTCAGGAGGAGTTGTAACCATATGTAAAACTGGTGCCCAAATAATTTCAGACATGAAACTTGGTCTCCTTCCTTATTTTTCAAGGTCAGAGAAGATTTTGACTTCTTTTTTCAGAAATACAATGGCCAAGTATCCAGTCCCTAAAAAAGAAGTTGTACTACTTAGTACAGAGAAGATACAAATGTCCTCCAGAGAAGGCCAAGGGAAAGTTGGGGTTTTATTTTAAAATACATTTGAGGTTCTGTTTTCTATTGAAAATCCCAAATGAATTGCAAAAGCATTGAAAAGCGATAAACATTTTGGAATTGCTGCACCAGAGGCGAGTGATACTTTGTGTGATTTTGAGCACTGGAAAGGCATAGCCTTGACTTCTCGGCTAGTTCCTCACATCTCCTCTCTAGTTGTTAATCAGTTTCACACTAATGAAGAGAACTTCAATGCAGCAGATCCTTGCTAAGCATAGCGTGTAGAAGATATCTTCACAATTTCACCTCTAAGTTCCACTGACATACAGGAGGGCTTTCTCAGAAATAACTAGTAAACAAACACCTGTGACAAGAACATAAGATTCAGAGGGAGAACAGATGCTAAATTAATGCCAAATGGATTTGGTTTTAAATTCTGACAATATATTGACCTTATGACCTTTAGAAGTTAAGCCCTTTCTGTTTTAGTTTATACACATGAAAATTGAGGAATATAATTATTACCTTAATATCTTCCTCCCTCCCTCCTTCCCTCCCTTCTGTCTTTCCTTCCTTCCTTCCCTCCTTCTCCTCCTCCTCTTCCTTCTCCTCTCATTTCCTCCTCCCTCTCTTTCTTCTTCTCTTTCTATTTTTGGGGATAGGGCAGTGTTTATGCCACTTTCGTTTTACCCTTTATGTATTGTCCACTTGCTGGAGTATTTTTGTTTGCTTTGAGTGTGAAGACAATTAAAAAAAATGACCCTTACCATGCTCTTGTACACATATACACACTCATGTGAAATGAATCAATAGTACACTAAGACAGGGCTATTTCAGTGTTCCCCTGCCTTAATCTTCTGTTGATGTGTGACCAGTTTAACTATTATCTCCCAATTTTATTTGTTTAAATGGGGTTATTAACATTTGTTTTCATGTTGCTATTATTCTTGAATTTCAGTACCTGCAATTTGCTTTCCAAACATCCAATCAGCTTCTATTGCCTGACTCTTTGTAATATGACACCCCTCTGGTTATTAGCAATGAAGAGCTGGTGGCCTGCAGAGCATTTAGGAGCATGGACCTTCCAGGAGTGTAGGAGAAATCCATTTCTTCCTCCTGGCAGCTGTGTAAATTCAGGCAAGATTAGCTTCTCTAACACTCAGTTTCTACATATTTAAAATTAGGCTAATGATGTCCACCAACTGCTCAATGAAGATTAAAGAAATTAAACATATATGTTTATATGTGTATGTGTGTTTGTATGTTTGGAATATAATAGAGTTTTTCAAAACTGAAGCATTCTATTGCATACAGTATATAGCTATATCATGAAAACTAATATAAAATGTCACTAAAGTTAACTTACACTACTGATATAGCAATAATAAGTGTTTTAATTGTTTTTTTTTAATTCCACAATGCAGCATGGTAGATACTCTGTGAAATAGGAAAATGATATATCCTTTTATTCTGCAAAACATTCCTAAGCCTCTTTGTTTCTTTCCCCAAAGCAGTACACCATATGCTCATTCATGTTTGGAAGATTGGCAAAGAAAAAACTGCCTGTGCTTCCAAAGTCATCCAATTCCCAGCCCAATCCAGAAGTGTAAGTGAAAGGACAGTGACAAATCTTTGAGATAATAGCAGCAGGCGGGATCATGGAGGTGAAGAATCTGTTATCTGATGTAAACTGCTCATCCGTGTGAGGTGAATGAACTCTGGAAGAGGTGCCATTTAGTTCATGGGTGAAGATAATTTACTGAACACTACCCTGTGCCTGAGGCGGCAAAATTTGTTCCATTCGGCTAAGCAGACTGCTCTGAAGCACTTGTTTGTTTCTCTCTGCTCATCCAGGACTGGGTCTAACTCGTTAATAAAAAATGACAAAATAATTCATTCACACTCTCTTATTTTATTGCCCTCCATATTTCCAATGCACAAGCTTTTGCTTGGTAGGAGCTTTTGTTCTATTTCTCCAGCTCTCTTCAGACAGTCATGGCCCCTCGCGGACAGTGAGAGGTCAGTTTTTGGAAGTCCCCAAACTCAATTTCTCCTCATTCAGTCACTCTATGTTGGACCTCATGAGAGTACCTATTTGACCTCAGGAAACAGAAGACATGCCACACAACACACAATACATGCTGTTTTTCCATGAAGAAAGAGGTGGATATATGTACCTTCATCAATTTAAGAGTTTATACCCATGAGAAGATAACACTAAACTCTTATCCAGAGTCCGTGACTGATTTTTACAACCATGAAATAATAGCCTATCAGAGGAAGTGGCACTTTACAAAATGGCAAAAGTAAATGGTAAATAAATCTGTGAGAAATTGGTCAATCTTGTTAGTAATCAGGGCAGTTCAATTAAATAATATAACCTACCCAGCAAACCAGCTAAAGTGAATGCATAAATTTATAAATTTGCCGATGTCGAGAACCACAATGATGTGAAGTAATAATGCATTGCTCTCTTTCATGAACGTCTATATTTCTTTTTAAATGGCACTATCTAATAAATCTATAGCTATATCCATTGATTCTGACATTCAAATGCTTCTATAAAAACCAATGGGAAAAGTGCATGAGTCTCCTAGGAGACACATGTAAAAACTGTTCAGATCATCACTATTTATCAGCTTACAATCCAAAGCTCAGATGACTGTCAATAGTTGAGATATGGTATTTTCATGCCATTAATACTTATAGCAAAACAAGTCTGAATTTGCAGTTCCATAACATGACTTATTTTGAAAACATAATGATGAGACACAGAGTAAGACATATTAGTGGGCGAGAGTGTTGGGACTGACTGAGACCAGGGAGGGGTTCACCAATGATTCCCAAGGAGGAGACTCCTAAGGCAAGGACAATACTCATTTCTGCACTGCACTTGTGTGTGTTGTATTAGTTCTCTATTTGCAGCTATTTGTGAAGTTGACCATGCTTTGTGTACTTTTGGAATTTGCAGTATCTTTTCAAGGAAGACATTATATAATTGATTAGAATAATAAAGTCCTTTACAGAGTGCTCACCTCTTTATGTGATTAGTCCATATTCAAAAGGCAAACAGCATAGGGGAAATATCAGGAACACTGGACTTGATAAAGGCTTTTTTTTCCCACTTTTTTGGGTTTCACTATAGTCTGCTTATATTACAAATTCTCTTTGTATGTTCACCTATGTTCCTCCTTACCTCCATGATCAGGAATTGAGAAGCTATGTATCTCTCATGCTCTGAAAGAACCTGCTCATTCTCCAGCATGCAATCATTCTCACTGGAAGACAACAAGAGGCCCTAGAACTGTGTTTCATTCTAATAAGCACCTACTAATCACGGCCTAGATCCTGGTAACTAAAGTGCATCGATTTTCCTTGAGATGATCAGAACTAAAGTTTGAGAAACTGTGGCTTGTTTCCATGAGTCACTAAGATAAACTAAGACTTTTCAGGTCATATTTTAATTCTGAGTGTCATCTCCACATTTTTGAGAAACAAGAGGCCAACACTGGGTCCCCCTCTCAATCTTCTCGATTTTTCTCTTTCTTGTGTATATCACTATGTGATGCAATATATATTTTACTAATGTGTTCATCTTGAATCACTAGAACACAAGCTTTATGAGATCAGGTGTTTATTTTTTCTTATTTTTAAATTTTTCTTTGGTATGTACATAGCACATAGGGCATGCAATAAATGCTTGTTGAATGAATGACGTGGAAACAAATAGAAAGCTGGTTGATACCAAGGAACATGTAATTCAAGACAAAAATCACTGTTGGAGCGCAAGACTAGCAAATAATTTAGAAAGAAATTTACTAAATCCACTGGAGGTATATGAAATTTATGGATTAAAATATATGCAGTGATATAATCTCAAGTGGTATACAATGAAGTAAATGACATAAATACAAGAAGGCTTTGACAAGGCCAGATCACAGGGAAGGACTTCATATCCTCCAATGACAGATCAGGCAGTCAAAACAGTAATATGAAAGATTATAATAACAAAAATAATAGGACTGATCATAATATCAATTTTGATCATTTCCCCCCACTTTGGAATTTGATTTTCATGAATACCTTTAACCTATAACTGTCTCACCCTCTGCCTAAGCACTCTCTGTTGCACGGGTATCCTTTCAGTGCTCATTCAGGTGGACTACATGTCTACCTTAGCTCTCACTTCCTGCTTGTGCATAGATAGTATTGAGGTCGATCACAGGTGAGAGAACAGTGTCTCCCCAGGTGTTCCCTGAGCATTACTACATCCCTGTTTGTGTGCTTGATTTTCTAGATTTGAGAAATAGGCTGATGTTTTTCAGTGCCCCCTTGGACATCTCATTACCAAACTTTATTTTCTTAGATATTGGTTAACCTTTTGTTTTTTTCAACATTTTTTTCACTATCTCAGGTTGCTGTGTTTCATTGGTTTGATCAATATCCTGGGGGTACAGTTTCTCATGAGAAAGATTTGCATTAGGTCCAATAAGGTTATTGCCATAGAAGGGTATTTTTCCCCCAGGGCATTGCCCATTAGATCAAATATTGACAGGTCTCTGATGAGGCGGCTTTGGGGGAACTCCATACCCATTCTGCAAAGGCTATACTCATCGGTTTGAGGTGATCTCTTATTGCAATTTTTATTTGCATTTCTTGGATGATGAGCTATCTGTAAGCTCTGTGACTTCTACAGATAGGTGTCTATTCAGTTGTTTTACCCATTTTTCAAGTGGGTCATTTGATTTTTTATTGTTGAGGTGTGTGAGCTCTTTATGTATTTTGGAAATTAAGCTCTTATCTGATGTGTATTATGTGAATATCTTCTCTATTTCCATGAGTTGTCTTTTTGTTTTGGTGGTGATTTCCTTTGCTGTGCAGAAGATCTTCAATGTGATATAGTCCCCATAGCTTAGTTTTACTTTAGCCACTTTTGCCATAACTGCTCCTTCCTCAAAGATCTCCTTGAGGTTGAGGTCATGGAATGTTTTTCCCACATTGCCTTCTATGTATTTTATGGGTTCAGTTCCTGTGTCTAACTTTGATCCATCTTGAGTTAACCTTTGTGCATGGCAATAGTGAGTAATCCAGTTTCTTTTTGTTACAGATGTCTTTCCAGTTTTCCCAGCACCATTTGTTAAATAGACCTTTCTCGCTCCATTGTATGCTATTGGCCTCTTTGTCATGGATTAACTGTTCATATATATGTGGCTTCACTTCTGGGCTCTCAGTGTGATTCCACTTATCAGTGTGTCTGTTTTTGTTCCAGTACCAAACTGTTTCAATGATGATTGCCCTGTATATAGCTTGAGGTCAGAGAGTGTGATTCCCTCACTCCTCTTTTTTTGCCTCTCAAGACAATTTTGGCTAATCAAGGTATTTTGCGATTCCATACAAAATTCAGCATTTTTTGTTCGATTTCCATAAAAATGCTCCTGGGATTTTTATTGGAATTGCATTAAACCTATATATTACTTCAAGTAAAATGGCTATTTTCACTATGTTAATTCTTCCAATCCATGAACATGGAATATCTCTTTTGTCTTCTGTTTTTTGTTAAGGCCCTATAGTTTTCATTATAGAAGACTTTAACCTCCTTTGTTATGTTTGTTCCCAAGTATTTGCTCTGTCTTGGTACTATTTGGAAAGGAATTTCTTCTTTAATTTCTTTTTCCTTTGTTTCATTGTTTGTTTACAGGAATGCTAGAATTTCCTGTGTTGTTTTTATCTCCTGCCATTTTATTCTATTCATTTATTGCTTCAAGCAGTTTTTTGTGGGATCTTTAGGGTGTTTTAGGTATAATTTCATATAATCTGTAAATAATGATAGTTCTATTTCTTCTTTCCAATCTGGATTCCTTTAATATATTTTTCTTGCCTTATTGTTCTGGCTAAGACTTCCAGAACTAAGTTGAATAGTAGTGGTAATAGTGGGCAGTCTTGTCTTATTCAATCTTAGGAGAAGGGCTCTCAGTTTTTTCCCCATTGATTATGATTTGGCTGTAGGTTTGTCACATGTTACTTTCATTATTTCCATGTATGTGCCTTTTATTTCTATTAAAACTTTTCATAAAGGTTTTAATCATGAATGGGTGTTGAATCTTGTCAAATGTTTTTTCTGTATCTATAGAGATGATCATGTTTTTTCTCATTTTCAGTTTGTTGATGTGGTGTATTACATTGATTGATTTGCCTATGTTGGACCATCCTGGCATCCCTGGAATAAAGTCCGCTTGATCGTGGTGTATAATTTTTTTGATGTGCTGTTGAATTCTATTTGCCAGAATTTAGTTGAGGATTTTTGCCTCTGTATTCCTCAGTGTTTTTGGTGTTGACTTTTTCTAATTTTGGAATCGGGGTAATATTTGCAAGGTAATACTGACCTCATAGAATGTATGTGGGAATTTTCCCTCCTTTTCAACTTGTGGAAGTATGTAAAGAGGATGGGTATTATCTCTTCTGTGAATGTTTGATGGAATTCACTAGTGAAGTCATCTGTACCTGAACTTTTGTTTTAAGGAGATTTTTTAAATTCCTGTTTCAATTTCTATGCTTGTGATTGGTCTATTTAAGTTGTCTGTGTCCTCTCCTCCTGGTTCACTTTTGGGAGATTGTAGGATTCTAGAAATACATTCATTTCTTTATGAATAACAGATTTGTTAGAATATCAATGTTTATAATAGTCCCTCTTGATCTTTTGTATTTCTGTGATGTCAGTTGTAATCTTGCCTCTTTCATTTCTGATTTTTGTTAATAGGCCTTTCTCTCTTTGTGAGATTGTGTAGGGGTGCATCAATTTTGTTTAATTTTTTTTTAAAGAACCATCTTTGGGATTCATTGATCATTTGTGTGGTCTTTTGTTTTCAATTTTATTTATTTTTGCTTGAATTTTTATGATTTCTTTCTTTCGACTGATCTTTAGTTTCAATTGTTCTTCTCTTTCTAGTACCTACACGTGTGAAGTTACGGATTTAATTGTTTTTTTGATGTGTGCTTATATGGCTATAAACTTCCCTCTCAGGAATGCTTTGCCACACCCCATATGTTCTGGAACCTCCTCTCTGAATTTTTATTTATATCCACATAAGTCTTAACTGCATCTTCAATTTCACTGATGATCAGGGTTAGTTCAGAGACATATTGTTCAATCTGCACATCAGTGTGGTCTTTGGTTAATTTCTAATTTCACCCCTTTGTGGTCAGAGAAGATTCTATGATTTCAGTCTTTTTAAATTTGCTGAGACTTGTTTTGCGTCCTAGAGTATGGTCTATTCTGGAGAACGTTCCATGTATACTTGAGAAAAAATGTATATTCCTTTTTGTTGGGGTAGAATGCCATGCACATATCTGTTAGGTTCATATGATACATTGTTTCAATTAGGGCTATTATTTCTTTGTTGTTTTTCTGCCTGGATGGTCTATCTATTCACATAAGTGGAGTGTTGAAGTCTCCTACTATTATTGTGTTATTGTCAATGTCTCCCTTCAGCTCTGTTAGTATTTGCTTTACGTATTTAGTTGGCACTGAATTGGGTGCATATATGTTGATGGATTGTTCTCTTGACCATAATGTGATGTCCATTCTTGTCTTGTGATGCATTTTTAAGTTGGAAATTTATTTTATCTGATATTGGTATTGCTGTTCCTGATTTTCTTTCATAACTATTGCTTTGATTTATTTTTCCACATCCCTTGGCTTTCAGCTGATGTTTGTTTTTGCATCAGATATGTGTTTTTTTTAAGCATAATCCTGATAGGAACTGATTTTTCATCCATCGAGCAATTCTATGTCTTTTGATTGGTGAGCTCATTCCATTCACATCTAGGGAGATGATTGAAATGCAGGACTTTATTATTGTCACTGGAGCCTTGTTCTCTATTGCTCTTCTATGCCTTTTGCTTTATTTTTTGTATGCTTAAGTTTGCTTCTTTCCTTTGGATGGTTTATAGTGCGTATCTTGTCAGTTTTGTCTATTTCCTGGCTATGTATTTCATCAGATTGAGCTTTGTGCCTGTTTGTAGGTGGTCTGTGACTGTAGAACTCTATGATAGACTATTATGAGTTGATTCCATGTCATAGTTATATGTTTGTATAGGTCACCAATTTCCATTTAGTACAATTTATTTTTAGTATTTTTGTAGTCTTTCCCAATTATCTCACCTTTATTTCTGCTTTTCTTTCCTGTTTATTAGCATTCTTGAGGCTTTGTGATAGAAAAATCAATTAGATTTTCTTTGTCATTGACAACTTTTATTTCTCTATCATATTTAAATGATAATTTTTCAGGGTAGGGTATTATTGGCTGATATTTTTTTCCTTTAGTGTTTTGTATATATCCTTCTACTCCCTTCTAACCCGCAGTGTTTTTGTTGAAGAATCTGATGATAAGCTAATGGGTGTACATTTGTGTTTTATGTTTCTCTTTTTCTAGTAGCCTTGAGTAGCTTTAATTTGTCATTGCCTTTTGCTAGCTTTACTATGATGTGAAATTTTTACTTTGAGTAAATATTTGGTATTCTCTCTGTTTCTTGAATATCCATGGTTACTTTTTGTAACAGATTTGGAAAATTATCTGCTATTGCTTCTTTTAATAGGTTTTCTGCTCCTTTCTCCCTCTCCTTACCTTCTGGGACACCTATTATCTTTATTTTTGTTCTTCATTTTTCCTCGAACTCATTTCCTTCTCTTCTTTCATGACATCTTTAACATCTGATATTTGTTCCTCTCTACTACTGAATCTGTTTATGGAGTTTTCCATTTTTATATGCAATTCCCCCAACTTCATCTTTCATCTCTTGCATTTCTATGAGGACTTTATGGTCTCAATCTCCTTTGATCTATTACTACATTTCTGAGATTTTCCAATTGATTTTGGGTAGCTGTGTGAGCCTCCTGCATCTTATCCAGCTTTTTAATAACAATCCTTTTGACTCTTTATCTGTTAGGTTGTCCCAATCCATGTCGATGGAGCTAATTCCTAGAGAGCTCCTGGCATCTTCCTCCTTTTGGGCTGTTCGAGTTTTAGGGGGTGACTTAGACATTAGCATGACTTTCTTTACTGCCTTCCATTTAGCACTGTGGTTTTTCTTTTCTTTTACTTTAGACTTCTTTCCATCTGTATGATGCTGTGTCAGGTGCCAGCTCCTTGATTTCAGTTGGGGTGGGGTTGCTTCTGCTCCCTAGGATGCCCTCTTCTGATGCGCCACTAATGCCTTTTCAGGTGGTACTTGAAGGCTTTACAGCTCTCTAGCAGAGGGAGTTTCATGTGTACCCCAGACGTGGTCCAAGGTTACAGCTTTCGGGTAGTTGAATTACGTTTTAGGATTTATGGGTCTGGGTCTGATGTGCAGCACCATGGGTGTCCTAGGCCCTGAGTCTTAGTGGGCGCTTGCTCCTGTGTTACCTGAGGAGGATGGGGTTGATGGCCCAGAAACCAGAGCCTAGTGAGCTGGTTCCTGTCCAGTCCTGAGGCCTGGTGATTACTGGCAAGCTGGTAATGCTCTGGGTCACTGCAGGGGGCTCCTGTGATCCAGGGCAGGGGACAGAGGGCCTCCAGTCACCGGAGACTGGTGAGTACAGTGAGCCTGGCAGGTGCAACTCAGGGCCTGTTTAAGTGATCTGGTGATTCAGGGTCCTGAGGTTTGGGTTTGCTGGAGGCTGAGTGGATGCAGCTCACTTTGCTTCAGGGCTGGTATGGTGAGCCAGGGTCCTGGGGAGTGGAAGCCCGGAGACACTGGAGCCAGGCCAGCACAGGGAAGCCAAAGCTCCTTCCAGGCAGCAGGTGAGCCAGGTCCTGGGAGTGGAGGACTGGGGACTGTGTGCCTCAGCTCAGCAAAGCTGAATGGGCAGAGCTGAGGGCCTCTTCCTGGCTGGTCTGGGCATCTGGTCCCAGGAGTAGAGGCCTGGGGTTCGTGGAGACTGTCAGCTGCAGGGAAGCCTGGTAGCAAGCAGAATGGATGCGTCGGGTTCCGGACCCCTTCCAGGCAGCTCTGCTAAGCCGCAGTGTCAGGGAGCAGAGTCTGGGGACCCAAGCCATTCATTTTTTAAAAAGATGACAAAATTCCAACAGGAAATGTTAGAAATTGACAAGATGCCTACAAAATATTCACAGAAATGCCAAGGGTCAAATTAGTAAATATTTTTAGAAGATAAAGACTCTGAAGACTTTCCTTACCAGATAAAAAACATTATTATAAACCTAGATTAACTAAGACATTAAATCCTTGACATTAAATAAAGATTCAGAGAACATAATAAAATCAGGGATAAAAATCCCTAATTATTTGAAAGCTTGATTTATGAAATAGCTGATATATAAGACAGAACCCTTTATATAAAAGGTTCAGATAAAGTTGGCATTATTAAAATAAAATAGAATCAGAACCCCGCTTCACGTGGTGCAAAATAATAAATTCCAGGTGTATTAGCAATCTAAAAGTGAGAACAAAATTATTCAACTTGTAGAAAGTATTTTTTGATCTCAGGTTAGGAAGAAACTTTTTAGCAAGACCTAGAATGTTAAAAAAAGGAAAGGAAATTATTAATATTCCCCAAGGCAATGCATTAAACACACTTGTTCATCCAAAGACATAAAGAGAAGTTAGGTACTAACTGTGAAAGGACATTTTTGTAAAATATCCATCTGAAAACATATTTGTGAAAAATGTATAAAGAATGACTTCAGTTTAGTAAAATATATCAACAAATGGACCTAGTAAAATGAAAATTCACACCAGCAGTGTCGTGAAGGGCTACCCATTGTGAGAAAAGGTGGTCACCTCATTGGTGTCCAAGGAAGTGAATAATGAAATCGTCCTGAGATAACATGTCACAGCCACCAGCTTGATAAAGTTGAAAAGCAGAGTCTACTCGGTTTTGTCAAAGACAGAAAATCGCTAAAACCACTGGTGTGAATGCAAAAGGGTACAAGGATTTTAGAAAACAGTTTGCCATTGTCTGATGAAGTCAAAGTGATGGGCACCAGGGGTTGTGTTGTCCGAAGACAGGAGAATACATAAAAGAAAATTTAGTAATGCTGGCGTTGATTTGTGGTGATACGCATATTACATCACTAGGGCATTCCGCAGGCTTCCTCTAGTAACACTGAAAAAGAGCAACTTTGAAAAAAAGAGCTGACAGAAATATAAAAAAAACATAAAGGTGAAAAAAATAAAGAAATAGTAAGTATTGAGGTGGCTCCTACAGGAGGAAGTGTCCCATTGATTCCGTAGAAAAAGCTCTGGGTTGGAAATGAGAGGTGCATTACGATGTGGTTTTGACCCCACAAGCAGCAGGTTTCAAGAGGATGCTAATCAGAGCCGTTGGAGGATGCATAAGTGGGAACCCAAGTTTCCTCAGCACCACACAAGGTGTTCAAACACACCTGCAACCCCAGTGCCGCCCCCGCCCAAGGGCTCCCCCAGTAAACCCGCTCTGAAAACGCTTGCACAGATGCACCAGGGATCATGTCCAGGATGCTTTTAGCTGTATTTTTGTTTATAGTACAAGGTAATGGATACATAGTAGCCTACATAGCATTATTTAAAAAGGATGAATATGAGCACAGATTTATTAAAATCATGGATATTTATCAAGATCACAGGCTTAAACAAACAAAGAATGATGCCACATAACACATGGGATAGGTTGCCATTATGGAGAGTTTAAAGACATTAAAAACCAAACAAGATATTGCTTATGAATACAAAGCAAGGATATGATACACACAGATCTCAGAATGGGTATTCCTGAGGGAAGGAAAGATAACTGAGTTTAAGACAATCTTAAATAGGACTTTAAAGACAAGGGTTATATTGTTCTTTAAATAGAATGCCTTATTTCATAACAGTTTTCAATGCCTCCAACATAGTTATGCATTTACCTTCTTATTCTCTGGAAATTAGTAAAAATATGATTAGCAGCCAAAAGAAATAGTAGAAAAATTACAGTATTTGCACATATGTTTATTTGGTATATTGTCCCAGCTGTTTCCTTTGCCATCCTACTATGGATCTAAATCCATTTATTCATCCAACCATTCTATAAACTTGCTGTCTTTATTTTACAGCACTTTATGCCAGAGTGATCTTTTGTTTCTGTGTTTAGAGTGTGTGATCTTTTCTTTCTGTGTTTAGAGTATGTGGTCTATTTTAGACAGACGAATCGGTTTTGGTTGCAAAATAGTGATTCAGGTATTACATCTGACCATAAATAAATGTGATTTAATTCAAGCTGAATTTAGGCATTGAATGAGGGTGCCCCAGTGCAGACACGGGCCCTGCACTTAGCTAGGAGCCTATTCATCTCTTCTTGTCTTATTCCAGTTGGCCTCCCCACTTATCTCATTAGATTGGCAATTATAGACAATGGAATTATGAGTCTACTTTACGTAAACACCTGCTTAGGAGGCAGAACTTGAGTTTTGTGGAAAGACCCCTTGTCTCAAAATAAAATGAGGGCTTTCAACATAGTATATCCTAAATCTGTGAAACTTTTGAGCACAAACTGTGCCTAGTTTTTCATAATCCTGCTTTGCTTCCCAACGAGAGCTTCTGGAAGCATGAATCTAAGAGTTAAGTCAGCTTTATAAGGCCTCCTGAGGCCTGGGGAACCTGGCTTGGGATTTTGAAGTGGAGATTTCCCCAGCAAGCTGAAAGCACAGAAGTGGAAGACTCAGGGAATATGTGTAAGGACTTGGGGCTGCCTCTCCGGAATTAGCAATGAGGAAGGGGTTCCAGCGGTTTGTGTGGGACCACCTCTTTCAGGGCTGGCAGAGCCACCTGCAAACACATCATAAAATTCATCATGGAAACCAGGCCTCGGTTTAGAGAGAGCAATTTGCTACATATTAGCCACATTTGGACAGTATCCTCTGAGGAAATTACACATTGGCCTGATTCTTGTCAATGAAGAGGAGAACTGACAGCTACATGTAACTCATTACCATGATTCCAATGCTTTCATTAAAAAGGTGGGGGATCACCGTTTCAGAATTCAGGGCATGCCAGACAATCAGACCTGAGAACCTAAAATCGTTCAGCTTGCACCAGTGTCCACAGGGCAAAGTAGGAAAGACAAATGTATATCACACTCATATTTATGGGAAAGAAGGGCTGAGATCAGTGAAATATTGTATCAGAATTGCAGAGACTCAACTATTTTGGTCTGGAGGCTGATTAAAATTCTTTGTGGAACGTGTCAGAGAGGGAGAGGGAGAGAGAGAGAGG
>RJWH01004325.1:96775-111907 GCA_004363575.1 Solenodon paradoxus | reverse complement strand
CCCGCCCCCTGGCCGCTCCCCCGCCCCGTCCCCGCAGCAGACCCCAGACCGGCTGGGCCTGAGCCCCTCGGCGGCCGGCGGGCGGGGCCCCAGGGGCTGTCCGGTGAGGCCCCGACGCCTTCCCACGCTGGCCAGTCCAGTGACCGGCCCACGTCTGCGCGGCTGTGGGCGCTGTGAGCCCGCCCCTGTTTTCCAGGACCCTTCGACAGCCGGTCAAAGCTGCCCGAGGGCTACGCTGCGCGCACGGTAGTCCAACTCCTCAACTTGCTGCGCTTCAAAGGTACGCGAAGCGCGTCGTCTCCAGTTCCGCCCTCCGGACGCCCTTGGAGGGTCCGCGGCCCTCCCGGAGGTAGCACGAGACCGCCGAGGAGCTGCCTGGCGGGTGGGACGGCGGCACGTCCAGACGCGGTCCCTGGAAAGGCCATCAGACCAACACGGCTGCCGGGAAGCGGCTGTCCTCAGGGTTCCGTCCACCCTGGGGACACACATGCATTGGCGGGGTAGCCACCACCCTACCTTTAGGTACAGGCAGGGTCTCCGTAAGCCGCCTCATCCGCGTTTCCTAGCGCAGTGAATTCGCTTCCCCGCCCCAGGAGCCCGATCCGTCGGGTCCCTGTCGCTCTGCAGCCATCTGCAGGCGGGGAGGCCGCCACTGCTGCGCCTTATTCAGCTCCTCACACGGGTGGCGCGGCCCCGAGGCCACAGGGAGCCGGCAGGCACGGGCAGGGTGGCGGGAGGCGTAGAGAAGCAAGCACGAAGTGCCTGAGTGTGGTGCCCCCGCAGAGGCCCGGGCCCCGCCGCGCCTGCACGACGTCCCCGCCGCCGCCTCCTCCGAGGACTCGGAGCAGTCCTGAGCAGGGACTGTCAATCAGCTCTACGCGATGGCCGACCTCACGCGCACAGGAGCCTAGTCCCCTCCTGTTTGCTTCCGTGCTGCTGGTGTAACTAGCAGTTTCTTCCCTTTTCTTCCTTGTTTTACTTTTAGTGACTAAATAAAAAGTAGCAACGGCAGTGATGGTCTTTTTCTTCCATGCATCTGTCTTGTCACACGCCACCCGTGTGTTTTAATAGCTAAAGCTTGATTATCACCATGTGCTCTCAAGTTTTAAGCCCTAGTGTGATCATCGAGAGCGCCTCTGAGGCCCCTCCTGCCAGTCCCTGCCAGTCCCTGTCCAGTACATTGTCTTAATACATGAAACGTAGTTATGAAGTTGTCTGCTACTGAGACAAAGAAAAACACAAAATGCAGAATTCTGCCCTATGAAGCCCAAGTGTGAGGGGTGGGGTCTAAAAAGTAATGTGCAGAAACCTCATTTAGGCGCACGTGGTGGAGTAGTGGTTAGGTATGCCGCCTCTGGTCGAGCGCCATCCACAGGCATCCTAACGCCCTCAGTTCGCTTCCCAGGGCTGAGTCGAACAGCCAAGATGTACAGCTAAAATAAAAATAAAAACTGCTTCTTCCTCCTCCCTCTTCCTACCTGCCTTCATTCCTGCCTGCACCTTTCCTTTTAACAAAAAGTAAAAAGAAACCTTATTTAGAGGAGGAGGGGCAGCTGCAAGCCCTCTCCGGGGTCACCTCAGGGACGCCCTGCTGGCTCAGTCTGCCCGCCAGGGCTGCCGGTGTGTGAGTTTCCACCCTGATCAGGACAGCGGTCACTGCAGATCAGTCCTCCGAGCTGCGCTGGCTCCCTGAGGAACTGCAGGGCTCGGGCGGGGGTTAGACTGACCGCTCTGGGCTCTGGCACAGCACCTGGTGAGCCGTAGCAGCTATGACCCACGTTTCAGGAGCAGAGACAGGACTTGGCAAGGCGGCGCAGGCCCCATGCAGGCGCGGCCCAGAGCCAGGAGAGCACAGCTTTTCTGGAACTTCCCCTCAGTTACCTGCCTCCCCCTCCCGAGCTTTCAGTTCCTTTGGGAATTGGTGGAGGGAGCTGGAAGGAAAGGTGGGAAAGTGGGGCACAGGGAGTGGGGTGGTGCCTTTGGCCGACAGTGATGAACAAGGTGACAATTCTCAGGAATTCTGGAGACGCTAACTCCTCATCTCCCAGAGAGAACATGGTGGGGGCTGACGAGGCAGCTGCCAACAGTGACAACGTTTTCAAGGAAAAGGGTTTGCCAGGCCCTGGGGAAGCGAGGACTCACGAGAGTGCTGAGAACCGCAGATGCTCAGAAGGGAGGAGGAAGCCTCCATTCCACCCAGAGCAGTGGCGACCGACTACCCCAGGCCAAGGAGGCTCCTTCGGGAAGGAGGGAGTGGGGGCTAAGGAGTCCGTGTGCGCGGGGTGGGGGGCGGTGGCTGGAGTCTGGGAAACTCCTGGCACATCAGCGTCAACATCCTGGTTGGGAAGGCTTTCTGGCGGCCGCCGGTCAACACTTGGGTTTCAGTGACAGGGAAAGAGAGAGAGAGAGAGAGAGACACAAACAGAGACACAGACAGAGACACAGACAGAGACACAGACAGAGACAGGGAGAGACAGAAAGAGGGAGAGTTAGTCTGGAGAGAGAGAGAGAGAGAGAGAGAGAGAGAGAGAGAGAGAGAGAGAGAGAGAGGGAGGGACACGGTCTAGGGGTCCGTTTCACAAATCTGGATTTCAGCCACTCTATCCATGATCAAAACTAAGAAGGTTCTAGAAAGCAGAAAACTTGACAACCTCTTATTCAACTTAAAACAAAGTTTGCTGACCTCTGCTTTCAGGAAGATGGAGTGGATGTGTTTCTCAACTCTTTTTGTAAGTACAACGAAAAGCAAAACCTCCAGTTAAGATGGTCAAACTACATGAACAGACATTTCACTGAAGAGGAGAAGCAGAGGGAAGCCAGCAAACGTGAAGACGTTTAACGCCACCAGGAACAAGCAGTAAAGCCACAATGAGGCGTCGCCACACAGCCATCAGAGCGGCTGGAGTAGAGTGGCGCTCGCCCCGCTGGGGCCCGGGGACCGGCCGCCAACGTCCCTGGTGGCTTCCTTTGGAAAAGCTAGAGCTGCAGGCACCCAGATGGCCTCCTGCGCCTCCCACTCTGCGGGGAGTTGGAGGACACGCGACGATGACGGGCCGCTGGAGAATTTGGACACACTCAACGTTAAATAGGCTGCATTTATGTAAAGTGCTTGAAATCACAGACAGGCGGCTGCCTGCTGAGGACCAGGAACAGCCGGGGCCCGCTTGTGGCCCTGAGGTGACAGCAATGTCGACTTTATCAGTGTCAACATGCTGGCTGCGATCTCGCAGGAAAGTTTTGCAAGATGCTGGCCTCGGGGAGCTGGGTAAAGGGCAGAGAGCGTCTCCCTGTAATGTTTCTTGCAGCTGCGCGTGACGCCACAGTTCTCGCGAGGAAAAGTTGAACTTTTTCAAAAGTATTTAAAGAATATATTTAGGGCCCTGAAATGTTCGCTGGTGAATTCTAACAGGCACTCATGGAAAAGAACATATCCCTGTTCTGTGCAATCTCTTCCAGAAGCGGGCAGCGGGCGGGCACTTCCTAGCTCGTTCCAGGCCAGCAGCACCCGCGCGGGACCGGACAAAGATGTGACATGGACTCTACAGACCAGTCTCTCTCAGGAATATTGACGAAAAATCTGCCACAAAATATTGGCGAGTCGAGTCAAAGATGTATAAAGAGCAGCTTACATGACGACACGTGGGATTTAACCCAGGCATGCAAGCCTGGGTCATCACCCCAACAGACTAGAGAAACATCTCATGACATTTCAGTAGGTGCAGAAAAGGCCCACAGAGGACACAATTCTCAGGAAACCGTGGAGACGGGAGAGCGTCCTCAGCCCGATAAAGAGCATCTACCAAAAACCTGTAACTAACATCACACTTGACGGTGAGGAAGCGGAACAAGGCCAGGAGGTCCTCGCGCAGCTCCTGTTCCACCAGTTCTAACGAACGAAGAAGACGAGGGGTAAGAGGTGTATGCGTTGGGAAGGAAGAAACAGAACTTCGTTCCTAGGTGGCGAGATTGTCTCTGTGAAGATCTAGAAGTCAACGATAACAAAAAACTATTGGAATCTTGCAGGTTAGATGCTCCACGAACATCCATGATAGTTTCGATCAGTTTGCAGGATAGAAGTTAACATACAAGTCGATGGCTTTCCTGTCTGCACCAACAGCGAACAAGTGGGGTTTGAAATGACACACACACCTCCATTTATTTTAGCACCCAAGAAAATGAAATGTTTAAGTATAAATCTAACAAAATATTTATAAATCTAATCAGGAAGACTATAATCTATGATGAAAGACATCGACTAAATAATTGTAGAATGGCCCGTGCTCGTGGATAGACCTCTCAATATTACCAAGTCGTGACTTCTCCCAACTTGATCTGTGGAATCAAAACAATTTCAGTCAAAAGCTCAGAAGTTTGTATCGTGGAAGCCAATAGCCAAAAGCTGATTCTAAAGCTTCCGAGAGGCAAAATCCCCAGAATCGCCAACATAATGCTGAGGGAAAGGAATGAATTAGAGGACCGCTGCCCCCCGACTCTAAGCTACGGCTGTCAAGATGGTGATGTGCACGGGGAGCGGGTCCCCCGCACATGTGAGAAAGGCAGGTGACAAGTGTCGCGAAGGCTGGGAGAAGAGCAGCCCTCGCGCCCTGTTGGTGGGAGTGTAAACTGGTGCGGCCACTGTGGAAAACCGGACGGCAGATCGTCACTCTGTGGCCCAGCCACCTCACTTCTGGGATCTGAAGAACATGAAACCACCACTTCAGAAAGATCTATGCGCCCGCTGTGTTCACTGCAGCGCCGTTGACAATAACCAAGAAATGGAGACCACGAAGTGCCCCGAGACAGAGGACTGCGTAAAGATGTGACATGCGTGTCTGTTAGAAAAAGATGAGACCCTGCCATTGGTGACAACACGAACTAGAGGAGACGATGCCCAGTGAAGTAAGTCAGAAGGAGAAACACCAGAGGACCTCACTTGTGTGCAGAATATAAAGAAGCAAAGCAAATAAACTAACAAAACTGGCCCTGGGCCACTGACCACAGAGCTGAGGGGAGCAGAGGATGGGGGTGCGCGGTGGGAGAAAAGGGTGGTGTGGCCCAGTGGGCAGTGGGGGGTCTGTTAGAAGTTGGGTGGTGGACGTGGAGTGTTACACAGTTGAGTGTTACACAATTGATGGGGAGTGAGTCTGTGCATCTAAACGTTACGTTGTGTTGTAAGTCAGAGTTGCCGCGGGGCGGGGGAAAAACCAAGATGAACAGCTAAATAAATGCTTCCTCCTCCTCTCTTCCTGCCTGCCTGCCTGCTCGCCTGCACTCCTGCCTGCACCTGTCCTTAAAAAATCTCTGTGCAGTGTTCACACTTGTGGTTAGCTGCCAGGAAAGACCATTCTCAGCGTGTGGTACGTAAGAAATGTCCACTTGCCTCCGTCCCCGGTCCCTGACACACGGCGCCTAAGACCGGTCAGTCCCCGAGTGGTGAGGGTCACGGGGGCATCTCACACAGAGCGCCTGAACTCCTTGGAATTTCTGGGTGACAGAGTGTCTTGCTCTAATGAGGTGACTCCTTGGGGGCTCCCACTTAGCTCAGCATGGGGACTGCTCAATATAAAGACCAAACCCTGATAGAAGCTCGGGCCCGTCAACGCCGCCCCATCCTCCAGGAGCAGAGAGGGGCTCGGTCTGGGGCTAGAAACTGGGAAAATTCCTGGACCAGGGGCTCGGAGAGGTGCCAGGCTGATGAACACACCCATGGGCCGGGACCAGGACGGGGGGTCCTGCGCTCGGTACGCGTCTTCACCTGGATGCGCGGTGTCCTCCAGGATTGCATTTCTAACAAACCAGTACGCTGTCTCCCTGAGTTCTGTGAGCAAATCACCTCTCCACGGAGCGGCCGTGGGAACTCGGGACGTGTAGTGGGCTGGACAGACGTCGGGGAGACCGGGACTCACTTCCTGAGACGATCTCAGCTGGCAGCCGGCGGGGACCGCGTGGGTGAAGTCACAGGACACCTGCCGGCGCCCGGAAAGTCGGAGAACTGGTGTAGGGAAGACGCTACATTTGGCATCAGAAGTGGCTAGTAAAGTTTTATTTCGGCTCGTGTCATTTTTAAAGCGACTTTTTCTCAGATTCTTGAAAGTACAAAGTGTAGCACAACTATTTATGTAAAACAGCAAATAGCCCCCTCCCCAAATGTCTAACCTTAATTATCAAGGCGGCCTGAGCTATTTGGCAGACGTGGGGTAGAAAGAGGCGAGGTGCTGGAATTTGCAGTCACGCCCAGAAAGAAGGATACGCTTTTCGGTGTTATGCACCGACCCTCTAGCACACAACTTGGGTTTGATTTCTCAGTGAATTTTCTGAAGGCTGCAGCCACTGACTAAGCTCTGCCAGTGGAGAAACGCTGCAGAGGCCTCGCCTCCAGATGCCCTTCCCTAGTGGTTAGGCTTCAGTCACTGCGCCGGGCCACACAGGACCCCGAGGCGCAGGGCTGCAGGCGGGCTCCATGCAGTGCTGTGCCCCCCGCGGCCAGCCCCACTATGCCCAGAAGGCTCCCCGGGCCTCCTGTCTGACCGGCTGCCTCTGGCTCTGCAGCGGGGGGCACCTGGCTCTGAATAGTGCTGGGAACACCGTCCCCTTTCCCTCCTTCCTCACCTGCGCCGTGTGGTGCTGTGATATAAAATCGCGCTGGATTGAAAAGACTGTACGTGCGAAGAGCTGTGATTTCGAGTACATATTGAAATGAGTGTCTGGGATATATCGGGTTCCATGAATGATCACTAAGATGAATTCCACTGTACCTGCTCACTTTTCCGCAAGCAGCCACTGAAGCGTTTCTGTCACTGTGTGGCCAGCTGATACTGTGGCAGCGCCACTGAGCAGGACATGAGGAGGAAGAATACTCTAGGAGGCGTCACCAAGCCCCCGTTTCCAGGTCCCTTCCAGCCCCAGGGGGAAGCGGTCTCAGCGGGGCCCTCTGATGGCGCCCTCCTGCTCTGTCCTGGACGCTGGAGGGACTGGCGGCGCCGGAGCAGCAGGCAGCCCCTCGTGCTGAGAACCCACATCCTCGGTGACGCTTGTTCTCTACCTCTGGCTTCCGCCACAGAATCTGAGCCCCGAGACCACGGCGGGTGAAAGAAGAAGAATTAAGTATTTCTTTTCCCCACCCTTGGTTCCTCATCAGAACCTGGCCGTTTCAGTGCCAGTTTTCTCCTTGGCTTGGACTTTCATTGATTTATTTTTAAGGAAAGGCATGGGCAGGAATGAAGGAGAGTAGGCAGGCAGGCAGGGAGAGAGAGGAAGAAGCATTTTCATTCATTTTTATTTTAGTTGCTCATCTAGATCATTTCCCCTGCCCCAGGACGTGAACCGGGGTCCTGGGGATGTCTGTGGACCATGCTCGGCTGCAGGCAGCGAACTTAACCGCGACCCCACCAGGGAGCTTATAAATGAGCTTCTCAAACATACTCTAAGTGACCGATGTTATTAATGAACAGAGACACAAAGGCACATTGGATCGATATCTTTCAGGGCTGCTATGTACAAGACAAATGTATTTTTAGTTACTAAATTGATTACAACAACCGAAGATGGTTCAAACTTTTATTCCTCTTTACTTTTACAACAGAACCAAAGGAGAGTCAACTTCAACTAATCTTAACGGCTGGCTTGTGCAAGCTAGCATTTTAACCATATTTTACAAACAGCTATAACAATAATTACGGAGAAGTTAATTGAGTAACAGAGCCTTCCCACAATTCAAACAGAAACAAGAAGAAACAGCAGTCTCCAGTCCCCAACCCGAGAGGCCTGGTGGCGGCGTGGCCCTGCAGACTGCTGACCGGTGTGGCGCGGGGGTGGCTGCGTTCAGAAGCTCCACCGGCCACCCGGCAGGTCTCAGTTTCAAGCTGTAACAAGCAGCCCGTCTGGAGAACTTACTTCTAAACAGCTTGGGGGTCGTCGTGGTTCTGTGCGGAGGAGTCCCCAGAGTATTCCCCAGAGAGGACGCGCGCCGGGCCGCCCCGCAGCCCCCAACCCCGTCACCCCTGTCCTGCAGACCCTCTCCCGTGTCATGCACGTCCTCACGGGGGGGACTGGATGGATAAATGCCACACACGCGCCGGAGGATCTCGTCGGGCCTTGAGGCAGCCCGGCCTCGTGTTCCGCAGACCTTCTGGCTCCAGCCTTCCGCCCGAACACCCAGACGAGATCTGCCTGCACCCACGTCACTGCTGTGAACTGTACTCAAGTTTCAGCCCTTTGGACTTAAACTCGATGCGGAGGATCTGGGACAGGCATCTCCCGAACTCCTCTAAGACCATCTGCTCTGCCAGGCACTCGGAGCAGCGGCCCCTCTCGGCCTCTTCGCCCTGCGCCAGCAGGCAGGCGCACGCAGCCTCCACCACCTCCCAGGAAATGCACGAGGAAGCCCGCCTGCCAGAAACAGACCAGTAAAGGCCTCGTCCCAGGGTTCTGTGCTTTCCAGCACCTCTTCCATTCAAGGGGACGTTCTTGTCATGCTATTTAAAGACTGTCACCAGGTAAGATCTAACGTCTCCTTGATAGTGGAGACTATTATCTGCGACAACATAAAGGACTGGGTTAGAATAACAAGACACAAAGGTCAACCTGTCAACTTCCTGCTGTAAGTTCTCCCAAAGTAGGGTCCACAGACGAGCCCAGAGGACCCTGCTGCGGTGTCAGCCTGTGGGTCAGGAGGCGGGTAGAAGCAGCAGGATGCTGAAGTCAGACAAGCCCGAGGCCTTGCAGGCTTGGTCTGAGCTGTGCGCACAAGGGCTGCCCTAAGGAAAGCCGGTGGGGGCCTGGTCACAAGGCGGGGTGTCAGCTGCGCCCCCAGGGGCCTCTGGAGCCACCACACACGGAGGAAGGGCTCTGAGGACTCGCCTCATCACTCCTTGGGGGCACACGGCCTCACCTCCGAATGCCCTCCGGAGCTCTGAACTGGGCTCTGAAAGACCAGTACCGATCACACAGGACCAGTCTTTCCCCACCGAGCTCCAGGGCTTCACTGGCAGCTGCCAGCTGGTGTGCCAGCTGACAGGTGTCAGGAACTTCACAGTGTCGGAAGCAGTGGGCGATGAATGTCGGGACCGGTTAAAAGCTCTCTCTGGAGAAAGATGCACTGACTTGAGGGGAAAGGACGGGGGTGGGGGTGGGGCACCCTCAGGCCAAGAGGAGCCAAACATTTTGAAGCTCGATTGCAGGGTGTGGAATCCCCCACATTCCATGGGACCCTCACCCTGCAGAGATGCAGTGGTGTCCTGCTGCGTTTCACCGAGGAAGACCTCTGTGGTCGCAACGCGCATTTCCTGCCGCCTCTACCAGACAGGCACTGACGTGGCTTTTTCGAGCACCTTACGTGACGGGCCCCCAATGCTGAGCTCAGAGAAACGATTTCAAGCAATGAGCCCAGTCCCACATGTGGTGGAGCTGTGGGCTCTAGCGTGGCCTCGGGGTGGTTACTGAGCGCACGTGGAGTCGAGAGGCGATGACTCTGCTGTCAGTTCCCTGGCATAGGGTGACTGCCGCATTGCTGTCTGGGATCAGGCTCTCGCTGCCTGAGGCCAGGGTTGGGCCCCCTGCGGCCCCTGCCGCTCATGTCCAACAGTCTAACTCAATGTGGACACACAAGATAAAGCAGCTGGGGCAGCAGGCCCTGAGGACACAGTGTGTGGCCCAGGGCTGGTCCCAGGAGGGAGACTGCCCCTTCCTTTCCTGTGCACGCACTGTTTAACTTCCCCTCAGACGAGCCTCTATCTCCCCGAGGAGGAGGGGTCCCTTCGAGTACCTACCTCTCTTTTCCGAATTTCTGCGGTCCGGAGAAAGTAGTGGGTGACCAATGATGGCTGCCTCCAAAACCTCCCGCTTCCATGCAGTTTGGCGTGTTCATTAGTGTTTTGCGTTCTGGGCTTTCTTCATAATTTTTGCAACCAATGCATTTGCAAATAGAAGAACACATAATTTTGGCCTGATAATATAAAACACACCGGTAAAATTAGGTTGCCCTACAATCCATCAAAAACTAATTATATTTGGATGTCAAACAACTGTGTTTGTGCACACATGTATGTGAACTGCAGTTTTTTTAAAGGAAAGGTGCAGGCAGGAACGAAGGTGAGCGGAGGCGGGCAGGCAGGGACAGAGAGGAAGAGGAAGCATTTTATTCTATTTTTATTCAGTTGTTCATACTGGCTGTCTCTCCCTGGACCCAGGACTCCAATGTAGGTTTGTGGCCTGCGCTCATTTGGAGTCAGTTGCCCTGACCACTGCTCCACCACCAAGGTGCACCGATCTGCAATTTTTATGCAAAAAAAAAAAAAGAAAGAAAGAAAGAAAGGTAGCAGCAAGGCCACGAATGGCCAGGGCATGACGTGAGCAGTGTGCTTCTGCCGGTGGCTGCGTGGGCAAAGGCGGTCTGCTGACGAGGCCGGTGGGTGGGGGCTGTGGAGGGCTGCTGGGTCACGTGGCTGTGAGTCCCGAGCAGAGAAAGGGCATTGCAACGAAGCACTCCATCGCCTCGCTTTGAATGAACTGTGTTGAGTGAAATGCCCGAGCTGGTTGTAAAACTCAGGCGTGACCATCCTCTCTGTAGGCAACGGTGCTGTCCTGACCTGCTGGCGCAGAGAGGGTGTGGGTGGAGGAGCCTGAGAGTCGTCAAGGGCCCTTTCTGCTTCCCTGTGATGACATGACAGTGTGACCCTGGGACCAAGACCCCAGCAAGCCGTCTGAAAGCCGGCCCGCCAACCAATGTGGTTTTCAGCCCCTCAGGATTCTCCTGTTCTTTCTAGCTCAGGGAGGTGTCTCCAAGGGCGTCCAGTGTGTTTGCTAAGGCACCTCTGGGGGTTTTGAGCGGGTTTTCCGGATTTCTAGTCTCTCTGACGCCAGGGGCCCAGGGCATCTGCACGGTGTGCGCCCCGGAGCTGGTGAGGCTACGTCGCGGGCCCCTCTGCGGACATGCACATGCGGGCCCGGAATGCAGCGTGCGCCCCGACAGGTCCCGGGTTAAGTATCTGATTCATATAGCGTCGTTTACACTTGGGATATTAAAACAGATTCACATGAGTGACCTTTTAGAAATTCTGGAAGGGGGAAAACTCTGCTTCCCTTTCTAAATTACAATAACCCTTATTTTACTCACAACAGTTACTTAGGTCAAAATATTTACCTGGTTTGTTGTGTGTTTTTAATAATATTAGGAAACTGATTACTAACCTCATAGCATTCACAGTAATTCTTAAGACAGCCTGACCTCTTGCAATTACATCCTTTGTTGTGTCGAGGTTTAACGTCGCCCCGTTTTCCTTTCCCGATTTTTGGTTGGAAAGCCTCTGGATTCCTCTCAAGACACGCCTGAGACAGAAGATGCAAAATCCCATCAGATGTGCTTTTATTTAAAAACACTGCTCAGTGGAAGGCATCTCGTTCATCTGGCATTTTAATCAAGTGGTTACTTCACAAGGAGCCACGTTCAGCAACGTGTCTCCTTACATAGTAAGAAATCATTCTTTCCCTTTAATTCATTTACACATTAAAGGCAAAGTGCAGCCATTTACTGCAGCTTTGGCTTCTTTTTTCCCTGAGTGACATTATAGAAAATGAATGAGCAATAAAGATGCAAATAAAATCGTTGTGTGCACATGGGCGTATTTCCTGCCAGCACTTCTTTCTTTTTCTTTAAAGAAGGGTGCGGCAGGCGTGAAGGTGAGCAGGCAGGCAGGCGGGCAGACAGAGGAAGGAGCATTTATTTTCGTTCAGTTGTACATGGTGGTTGCTCCCTGCTGGCCCAGGTCTTGAACCCGGGTCCCTGAGCTGTGTGGACGCCGTCCGGTGGCCTGATGTGCCTGCGCACAGTGTGTCAGGTGGAACCCCTGCGACGTGGGTGCCGCTCGTCAGGCAACACGACAGCGGTCTGGCACCTTTCTGCCGAGTGTCACGCCCTCATCGAACGCCCACCGGTCCCTGTGCGGCAAGCGCTGCCGCCGCCTCGGCCTGGAGCAGCAGTTAGATGACAGCTGGCTGGGGTGGGAGGTCCGAGCCCCACGCCCAGCCCCGGGCCTGTTGTTCTTGCATAGCTCGCCCAACTTTTTATCTGAATTGTTTGCTTGTTTTAACTTTAAAAATCAGTTACCTGCTCTCTAGACACACAAACACAGGCATATTCTTGTTACTAAAGTGACTTTTAACACTCCAGTCAACGGTGGCCTTTGTGTCCTGCCCGGCCGGTGCTGCCCGGCCGGAGCCACCGGACGCTCCCCTCACCGCAGGGGGCCCAGGAAAGCCCGGCCCGCAGCGCGGCTGCTCTAACGTGTTCTCGCTTCGCAGGGAGCGCGAGGCCTGGTGGACATGTGGGCGTGGGCGACGGTGGTGGCCTGCGTGCGGGGGGCCTCTGTGGCCACGACGCACCCCCGGGGTGAGCGTGCGTGTCCCTGTGCACGCCCCATTGCAGGCCGGTCCCCCAGAGGCTCTCTCTGGACCCTCCTGGTCAGACGCTCCCAATGACACCACGGCTCCGACTTCGCCCCTTTCGTCGCCCGCTCTGGATTGTCACAGACGTGGTGCCCACGGCGTCCTTTGGACACGCAGGGCGTCTCAAGTCTGGCTGCTACGAACAGAGCTCAGCGGCCATGCTCGTCGTCTCTGCTGGACACGCACACGCGTGTCTGTTGGCTGCATTTCTGGAACGAGACTGTGGGTCGTGGCTCACAAGGGTGGCTCCCACAGCTACGGCCCGACCACCTCCTGGAGCAGCTGTGCCAGCCTGGGAGACTTCCGACCCTTCTCAAGAGGACACTTCACACTTGCTACTGCAGGCGGCACTGGGCGCCCTAAGAAAGTGCGGCTGCTCTGCAGTTTGGATCCATCGCCACTTTCTTCAGTCCTGTGAGTCAGGCCGCATCAAAGCCGATGAAGGGTCAAAGAATTTACGATTCAAGAAAGAAAACAAACTGACCAGTCACAGCGCCTTACGACAGTGTCAGGTCTCCAGGTGACAGCCCTTCCCTCCTGTAAACAAAGGGCACCGAGACCCACCTCCGGAGGGAGGTTTGGTGGCCGCCTCAAGCCTCACTGTCCTTCCTTGTCGGGTCATCTTTGTGTACAGAAAAGTGTGGAAGCTGCAGGCTCCTGCCTGCGTCTTGCCAGCGGCCTTCAGAGACGTGGGAGGGCAGCTGGCTGCTTGGGACTCCCTCTCCCGCAGGCCATGGGGCTACAAGTTAGACAGCGACTTCCCCAGGGGCTCTGAACTCAGGCATCTGCTGCATAAAATGACCCCGTGCAAGCCCCACATCAAGACAAGGTGGGGTTTGCATGTTCGTGAATCACAGCCTTCAAGAGCCTGCAGCACCTGCACAGCCATCCCACCCGGGTGGAGAACGAAGACGCTTCTCTGGCTGCCAGGACCCTCCCGACGGGCTGCCCCCGTCACCACCAGAAAGTCAGACTCAACGTGTGCGCTTCGGCGCCTCGCGTCCCCGATCCTGAAACGGGAGCCCCCAGAGACAGTTCAGGAGCAGCTCAAGGACTCGGAACTCAAATGCAGACATTTCAATGAAGCGCTCACCTTCATGGCCTTCAGCCTCTGGAGCCCGTGGCGTAAGCTATTGCAGCAGTTGCTGCAGTTGCACTGGCTGCAGAAGTCTCCGCTGGCGAAGCAGTCGCAGTACCTGCGGGGAGAGTGAGGTCGGGGGGCGGCGGCGGGTGCGCAGGCCCAGAGGAGCCGGTAGGTGGGCCGCGCGGCTTTCACTGGGCGCCGCTGCTTCGCGTATGAGAGCGAGACGGCAGCTCTCCAGTGACTGACACAGCGGAGGGAGGCTGGTTAAAATGGTTGGTTTCATAGCATCGGTGCTTGCAAAGCAAAACCACGTTCTGGAACATGTCAACCATCTCGGCCCTGACCGCCCACGCCAGTCTCCCGGGAAAATAGAAAACAAAGTCTCTTCCCACCAACCATCCCGGTCCCGCCAACACACCTAAGGTGAGCTCACCTCTTGGCTAGACCTTGACCAGGAGTGAAAGCTACTGGGACCCGGAGCCTGAACCTGCCTAGACTGCATCTTACGTTCATTCCAGACCAGTCTGTGCAGGGAAGAAAAATGACGGACAGAAGGGACACATCGAGAAAAGACTGCTGTCACACCGTCATAAGCAAGGCTGTCCGCGAATGTGGATTCTACAGGCAAGTCTGCTAGGAGAATCCCTCCGAGATCATGTCCCTGTGCCCAGGGACCCTGGAAGTCACAGAGGCATTATCTGACCAGACTGGCAGTGCTGAGACCTCGACGGGCGTTCCTCCGAGAACTGAGAGTGTTCGTGACTATTAGCTGCTTGCTTGGTCCTGTGCAGCAAGACAGGACGCGTGCAGTAGGGGCTCGACGCTTCCCTCGACTCTCATGAGAGTTCCGGCTCAAGGCTAGGGTTCCTGCTCTTCTACCTGCAACCCGGAGCCCAGAGAGGCTCTGGGAAGCTCGGCAGCCGATCTGAAACTTCAGTTTGTGGCTACAGAAGACCTGAACTGTTCTCTTCTGACAGCACTGCTCAGTAAACAGGACCTCACACCCGGGCCCTAAGACCAGCCTGCCGCCAGCTCCCTTCTGCTGTGGGTTGTGATCGGTCCTCTCCAGCTTGAAGAAACGAACAACGAAACGAACAAATGCTCCGTCCCCATTTCTCTGCCTGCCTGCCTGCCTGCCTTCGCTCCTGCCTACTGCATTCCTTTAAGTAGAAAGAAAAGAAATGGGCATTTATGTAGGAGGGAGGGAGCCCCCAGGCTCACCCCCACCCTGCAGCTGGTGACTGACCTCCTCCACTATGACCAGTGACCAAAATTACTCTGGGACAAAACTATCGAGGGCGGGGTATAATGAACAAAAGGAGGAAAAGTGAATGTTGAGATCCCACATGTCTTCTATTCAGCTCCTGGAATTCAGACAGGAAGTAGGAAAAGCCTTCTCTGAACCAAGAGAAAACGGGAGCCCCACGGTGCGGTTTCTCAACAAATGGCTGGTCATGTTATCCTGAGGCAAAGAAGCGTGATGTGAGCAAGCCCTCCTCCTTAAATCTGAGCAGCGCAAGAGCCAAAGGCCAGCAGACGGGCAGGGGACTCACCTGCTACACATGAAGAGGACGACAGAGAAAGACGGACCAGGGCAAAGGGATAGG
>RJWH01004325.1:0-96675 GCA_004363575.1 Solenodon paradoxus | reverse complement strand
TTTTTTTAAAAAAGAAAAACAGAGAGGACTGACCAGAAATGCAACATTGATGTAATAACAGTTCTGAAAATTAGAATTTGGAGAATAGAGAGAAAATAAATGAAAAATATTTCCCAGAACTACAGGGCCCGGACCTGCTAAGGTCCCAGCACAGTAGAGAAAAGAGACCCAAACCAGGGAATCTCATCACACATGTCAGAGGACAGAGAGCAGAGAACATTCTAGAGAGATAACAGCTTCCACACAAAGCATTGAAAGAAGAGTTATCAAAAATTAATAGCAACACTGGAAACGGGGAAAATGCAATAAAGCCTTGTCACTTTGAAGAAAATGTTAACTATGTGAAGTTGGAAATCCAAGTATCCAATCTAAAACCAACGTGCAGCTTTGGATGCGGGAGGGCGATGCCCCCACTGTGCACTCCTCAGGGAGCTTCTGGAAGATGTGCCCCTCGGAACGGTGGTGACCCGAGTCGGAGCGTGGGGTGCAGGAGCCAGGGCTCATGAGTGAGGGGAAGCCGGGGGCTGCGGGTGCCAGGTGGAGGGAGAGCCCTGGGCAGACCAGGCCCAGATGCTGCAGAGAGGACAGGCTGTGGGCGGGCTTGCTCGAGGCAGGAGCGCTGCATCCCGAGCCTGTCAGGGCACGTGAGCCAACAGTCAACCCGAGGACAGTCCAGCTTCACGGGTGTGCACACAGGAAACTATTCTGAGTAGGAACTCAAGGGGAAAAGCAAGTACGCGCAGGAAAGGAGAATGAGCCAAGGCGCAGCAGTGAGTCACGTTTTCAGCACTGACTTGACCAGGCGTGTCTGCGGTCTGCTTCCTCCTCTCCCCCTGCCTGCCATTCCGCCTGCATTCCTGCCGCACCTTTCCTTCAAAATCACGAGTGTGCGTTGGGAGAAGCTCATCGTGAGTGGGCAGAGGAAACGGCTAACTCCACAGCTCGTGTGGCACAAAAACAAGAGCTCATGCCAAAGCGGAAAAGGAAAGAAGTAGCAAGAGACACTCCATTTAGATGTACAGAAACAAATGTGGGAGATTCCGTGAAGGCACGCCTTGGTGGCGGAGGGGTCAAGCGCAGTTTCCACGCTTCCCAAGTCCTGGGTTCACGTCCTGAGACCGACAGGAACAGCCAAGGAGAACAACTAAACAAAATAAAATGCTTCTTTCTCCTCTCTGTGCCTGCCTCTTAAAAAAAAGAAAAGAAGAAGAAGATTCTGTTAAAAAAAAATGCCTCAGGTTCAGAAAACAGGAAAAATTTTCAGGGAACCACCAGTTTTCACTAGCCTTATATAATGATTTGGTTCTTTAGCTGTGTGTGCAGCCTGGATAAACATAACTAAACTAAGAGAGAGAAAGACTAAAACGAAGGGGAAGGAACTTAGACGCAACAGGAAAACCAGAGGCAGAAAACACAGAAGAAAGGTGACGAGAAATGGCTGCTGGGGCTCGCACATCCGAGCAGCATGACAGAAGGGATGGGAGAGAACATGGAAAGATGAGTATTCGAGTGAGGATATCGGAGTTTTCCAGAGCTGCTGCAAATGGTGATCTTCTGATTCAGAAATGGAACGAACCCCAAGAAAGATAAAGAAAATGAAAACTCCAAGACAAAGAGAAAATGCTAAAAGCACCAGAGAGAAAAGCAGATTATCTGGATGACAGGTGGCTTCTGGCTGGAATCAGGGCAAAGAGAAGATCAGCATCTTCAAAGCACCGAGAGGAAAACTGACCACCTAGAATACTGGACCTAGTCATGCGTTTACTCGCTGAGGTCCAGCCAGACATGTCTTTTCTGCTCTACACACTTTTGCTGAGTGATTTATTAACTCTTGTTACTTTTAAAACTATCCAGAAGATTTCTTAATCTATACTTTTTCAACTGTATTGAAAGATTTTAAAATGTGTATTTCCAAAACTGCTCTGTCTCCCATCTTCCAGGCCCTAATCCTCCTGTTCTTCCTCCCGAAAGTCAGGGAAGGCTTGTCCACATTCACTGCTTATCCTTCCTCACCTCCCTTTTCGTCTCTAAGGCAGCGCATCCAGCTTCTTCTCTTTCCCTCTGGTTGGCAGAAGCGATCAGTAACCTTCCACTAGAAAACAGGGTCCTCTCCCTTCTCTGCCTGGCTTGGCCATGCTGTGTGCTCACTTCTCATGGGTGTTTCTGCCTTCCACTCAGTGTGTCCGAACCCCCACCCCTGGGCTCTTCTCCCTCACCCCGGCTGAGCTCAGCACTTTCCTCTCTTCATCTGTGGTGTCCTCCCCAGTAACACGGCCCCAAGTAATTTGCGAGGGTCACCTTTTTCTTTCCCATCCAGGGATTATCAAGTCTGCCGACTCTGGCTCAGAAATGTCTTCTTATAGGTTTTACTTCTGATATAATTAAGATCACATTTGTTGTAGAAAATTAAAAAATATATACAAGAATTTAAAAATCACAGTCACACAAAATCCCACTCCCTAGAGATGATCACTTGGTGAATATATTTCAAACATTCTCTATAAAACTATACATACTAAATATTTGTAGTTTGGTTATATGCTATGTATAAACAAAAACAAGATCATATTATGTACACTGTTTCAGTGTGTTTATTAGTTATCAATATAAGTGATCAATGTAACAGCACGTTTTTGGTACTTAAATTTTCCGTGTAAGAAGATTTACACACCATTGAAATGAATGCATAGTACTCCATTCTCTAGCAGCATCAACGTTCATTTAGTAATCCTCTTACACTGACATTCAGATTGTGCCGTACACTTTGGAAGCTTAAACGCTGCTACGCCGGTGCACTGGCCTCCCCAGTGACCCTAAAACCCCAAACCCCCTCTCTCGCCACAGGACCTTTGCACCAAATGCTTCCTCTGCCCAGGATACTGCCAGCAACCTGCCTAGCGCTTTTTTATTGTGAACAGATTAACAACACAGGTGTAATAGCATTTATCAGACTTAAGCAACACAATTAACAAATGAGCTAGTGACCAGTAAACGCATTCAACAAATAGAGGATATACATTTTTGATTAATACGGATTATTTTAAATGACCATACATTATACCATAAAAAAATCTTCATTAATTCCAAAGAATTGAGATCATATAGACCACATTATCTGACCACTGTGCAATTAAATTATAATTTTACAATGAAAATATAATAAAAAAATCATAAACGGACTTACATATATATGCATACATACATACAAATTTGGATACTTTGAAATATACACCTAAATAACTCACAAGGTAAAGTGAACATTACAACAAAAATTACAAAATATTTCAAGTGAATGACAGACAATGCAAGTACCTCATATCAAGAACTCGTAGGATACAGTAAAACAGTACAATGGGGCAATTTACAGCTTTATATGTACTTCCTATGAAATAAAAACACTGAAAATAAGAATTTAATATAAAAATCTAACAAGACAGCAAAATAATAAAGGTAGGAAAAAGAAAACAGTAAAGGACAAATATTAATGGGTTTAGTGAGATAGGAAACAGAAATTTAAGTGAGAAAAGTAAATAAAATAAAACCAAAAGCTGATATTCTGAAATGACTGACAAAAACAGACAATCTCTCCTAAGACTGTTCAAGAGAAAAGCTATAAATAAACTCGTAGAAATTAAAATGAAAATAGTTTAAAGGCTATAAATATGGATACAATATTTAATAAGAATATGTAAACAGAACACATAGATTTGAAATTTTAGAGAAATCAGCAGTTTTCAAGAAAAATATAAATTATCAAAATGGACTAAAAAAGAAACATAACCTTAAAGAAAATGAATAAGTAGTCCACCCTTTCCCCCACTCTACCCTCAAAAGACACCAGGCCAGATGGTTTTGCAAGCAAAGTTAAATCAAATTTCAACGAGCAGAGAAATGCTTCTTTACCAAAAGTTTTTCAGAAGCCAGAGAAAGAGAGCACGAGACATGGGCTGACAGGGATGGGGAACCGGCCTGAAGCATTGTATTAGGCCATCCAACACTGATACCCACTGAACAAAGAAATGTAAGAGAGGAAAAGTACAGATCTATTTCACTCATGGAAAAGATGCGAAACCCTTAGAAGAGTGTTAGAGAACGAAGTGTGGAGCGAGCACAAAAGGTAAAGTCATACATCGTGATCAAAATGGCTCAATCTCTGGCAGATAAGGGTGAATTAACACGAGAAAATTGGTGCAAATAAATCATATGAGAAGATTAAAGGAGGAAAACAATCTAATCCTTTCATCAAACGCAGAAGGACATTTGGTAAGATGAATCACTCGTGCATAATAATGAAAAACCGGGGGCGCCTGGCAGAGAACCAGCTGCCAGGCATATCTGCTCTCCCTCTACTTACAGGGGCGCCTCTCAAGAGCACCTTCCCAGCCTCCTGCAGCTCGTGGCTGAGCGAAAGTGATTATGGCAATTTCTGGTTATGCCTGGAAAGGGAGGGTGCGTGCCTTTGCTCTCCCCTTTCCTCGTCCTCCATGGCTGGAGTGGACGGGAGGCTGGGAGCTGGGGCCGCGTCCTTAACCCACCGAACGGAGGCGCTCTGTCCAGGAAGGCAAAACAACCGATAGAGGAGGCTGAGACACTGCTTCTAACTAGCGACCCCGGAGCCCTGAAACGGTGGCAGTATGGACTCTGCTACAGCATCTGGGCATGGATTCTACCCAGTAAGAGACTCTCTCAAAAACCTAGAGCAAATACGCTATTTAGAGCAGGGCAAGGAGTCCACACATCACAGGCTGCGGTGGATGGCGGGCTCATTCCTTGCGTGCACACCTTGCAGGCACGGTCTGTGGACTCTGGTGCTGGAGTCTGCACTGACCCTTCACTGCGTCACCGTTGCCCAGGAAACCGTGTCTGCAACCACCACGGCGGGCTTGGTGGCCCCTCTTGTAGGTGTGAAACACTCAATGAGCATCACTCCACGAAAGCGCTTTCGGCTAATCCGACTCCGTATTTAACAAGGAGGGAGTAATACTGGTCAACAGCTGCAATGCCCTGTTGACTCTTCATTTCCCGGAGATAGATTCTGTCCTAGAAGTTTAGAGTCTTGGTGTTTTAAAACTCTCAGATGACATATATTCTAACTCACCTTTAGTTCACTGGTCACCCTGACAGCTTAAAAACTGTGGATTAAATATTTCAATATTTTGGGTGCATGTTGGAACTGGTAATAAATTAGAAAAACCCCTTAGAGGCCAATGAATGAAAGAGAAGCAGAAGTTCAACAGGATGAGCTAATGCTGAACTCGGAAGTTGTGATTATCTTCTGACCCCAAATGCCCAGAACTTTGGTCCTGACCGCCACACAGAGAAAGTAGAGGGATAACATCTGTAACATCAGCAAATACTTCTGAGAACGTCGACACGACCCCGGCAGCTCTCTGTGAGCTTACACACACCAGCCCACAGGCTGGGGCCTGCTCAGTTCCCAGATCCACACAAGGCCTGTGTGCACCATGAGAGCCACCAAGAGGACACGCCCTGCAAAAGATATGTGTCTGCCCTGGCATTAGCTTGGGGTGGGGGATTTAATTAGCTTTGAGATCTGAATTCAGAATGTATGGCTTAAAAACAACATTTAGCCCCAAATTTTAAATGATCCAAATTGGAAATTTTAAATGATGCAAATTAGAAATGCCACAAAATGACAGGTAGAAGCAAACAGACTTTCTCTGAAGGACTGAGCCCTTCAGAGCTCAAAGAGCCCCTCAAAGAGCTCCTGCTGTATGTTCCAGTGATGACAATTTACAGTAAAAAGTCATGAACTACACGAGGCAACATACACAATGAGTGAAAAATTCAAGAGAAGAAGTAAATATCAGAATCAGTCAAGCATAGACATTAAATACCAGGATCATAAGCTACAAAATATAAAGTAAGTATTTAACATTTTTAAATATAAAAGGAATCAAACATCTAAGGAAACAAGAGATCTTTCAGATTTGACTTTCCATTCTACAGAATTACGATTAATTATAATTAATTGATCTGGTTAATCAGAGACAAAGGTTCATTTGAAAAAGCAGTATTGGAAACTGTCCCACTTAATAGCTCAGCAAAAACTGAATGGGCACAAAGGAGGTTTTAAAAACGGAGTTTAGATTTGTGTCAAGTTAATATATGAAAAGGTTAAAACTGGAAAAATCTATACTCCAAAACTCCTTTCAGAGAGTGAGCCTCTGGGACAGGAAGAGCCTATGGGACGCAGCTGAAGAAAGTGCCTCCTCACCTGGGAAATTACTCCCCAGAGATTCAGAATTTAACACTTAGCTGTTGCTTAAATGAAAAATGTCCTGTTTTAAAAGTGGCTTTTACAATCAATTATTTAATACGCTAACTATGAAGTAAATCAGTGTTTAAAATGTGTAAAATTAAGAAAGGCTCATAGAATGGAAAGGTAGACATGAATTACTTTAAAAATCTTCAAATAATTTTTAATAAAAACGTTCAGCAAATAATCACAAAACAAGCCACTACCTTTTATTAATTTGCAGCAACACCACTTTAATTTCACAGATGAATGTCATCATTTGGAAAGAATGCCCGGCTTCTCATGGTCAATGGCACAACAAAGGTCAAGTGTGTATTACTTGAAGTTCAAGGGCAGCCACGAGGGAATGAGAAGGGGTGGCTCTCCCGCACCGAAGAAGGAAGGGCCGGGGACGCGTGCAGAGGCTGGGCGTGCCCTCCGCCTAGCAGGAGGCAGAGACCCCGAGCCTGAGAACAAGTCAGCAAAACTGTACTTCTAGGAAGCAGTTCAGAGACTGGGTCAGGTGGGGCAAGGGCTACCATTTTCCATCACAGTTCTGCTTAGAACTATCGGGCTTTGCTCAGTATAGATGCCACTTGGATTTTTAAAAAAGACAACTTTGCTCTTTATCAATGGCCAATTAGTTGTAATCTCTCCTGACCTTTATCTACTGAGACTCCCAGTAAAGCAGGCAAATGAACTCTCAGAAAAGACTACTGCGTTGCCTTCGGGACGTGGCTTGGTGGTGGGCACACAGAGGAAGCCGGCTCACTGGTCAGGCAGTTGCAGGTTGAGCCTGCGCTGAGAGGAGTGGGATCGTGACGTCCCATGTGAGGGCACAGGGTGCTTCTCAGGAGAAGGCAGCACCTCCTTTCCCTAGGACACACACTGACCCTCCTTCTTCTCGTCCCGGTGCTGACCAGGCCCTGGGGATGGTCACTTCTTCCTTCCACGTACAGGCATCACTTAATCTGGAAAGCTGCTTCGGACAAGAAGCTGTTTCTCTGGCCTTCCATCCTGAGGCACTCAGAACATTAACCCTTCTCAGACACACACCATTTAAGGATGACCTCGCTTTGGCCTTCCCGGTCCCCAAACCCAGCCAGCAGCTTAGCAGCTTCTGTCCACAGGAGACCCACTACCCTCCTGGCTCTGTCCACTCTGGACCTACCCCCTGGTCCTCCACCGCATCAGAAGTCTCCATCTGGGCAGGCCACTCCGGCTGTCATTGTCATGGGGTCCAGGCTTTTCCGTGTCCTTCCTCCTCACCCGAGCTGCGTTTTTAGAGCTCCCGATCGGCCGTGTCCAGGCTTGCCCAGTGGTCAGAGGTGTGTGACTTGCACTTACAAACGAAACCCATGAAAGCACGCACACTTCCCACAGACAACCCCAGGCTCAGGCGTTCCTTGCTAAGCATCTGCTTGCTTTACGGGCTTGTTTGAGACCCAAGTTTCATGGGCTTCTGGATTCTACCCACTTGTGCACACCCACATCACTGCCCCATCAGCGGAGCTCTCAGCGGCTTCAGCAGGAGCTCTGCAATGGAAAACCATGCGGACACAGTGGTTAGGGGTGTTGACACCAGGACGAGGGCGCCTGCTCCCGTCCGACACGTCACTGAAAGGGCGGAAGGTGAGCTGCCCGCAGCCGGGTCTGAGAGCGGGGCAGACAGCATGGGGTGTTAGTCCACTGTGCTGTCATCCATGCTGCTTCCTAGTCCAGCCACACTGTCCACCCTGGCCCACGGTTCTCCGCGCAATCTGCCCGGCCCCCCGCCCCCTTAATCAAGCCTTCGGGAGCTGGCATCCCTGGGGCCGCATTTTTCTGAGAAAACATTTCAATATAGAGTAAATCAATTCACCATACTTCAAAAACCAGGATGTGGAAGCGTGACTGCTTGGTAAGGGCGCATGTTTAGCACTTTTCTGGGGGGGCTGAAGAAGGGAGGCCGCAGCCCAAGCAAGTCACACCACTTGAGCACAAGTGTGGGCGTGCCCTTCCCTGGGTGGGTTGGGACAAAACCAAAGGTGTGAGCAAAGTTCATGCAGAGTGTGGCTTCTCGTGACCCTGGTTCGGGACAAGCCGGGGCACAGCCCGGAGACTGGACTCGCACGAGCAGCTGCGGGTCACGAGCTTCCTCCGGCCTGTGCGCCGCCCGCTGGCGTCCAGGCAACCTTATCTCTAATTCAATTGAATAATGAAGGATTCGCGATTACTTACAATTTCAGACACTGGGATTTGGTACAGTTACATGGCTTTTTAGACTTTGTGTCCCATGAACTAAGAGTTACTCTATAAAGATTAAAAAAGAAAATGTATTCAGATGGTTACTCTTTAAAGAGAGAATCAGCTAAGCATCTGGTGTTTTTGAACAAATGCTGCAGATCTCAACACCAGGCAGTAACAGGCATTTCCTACAGGTGTCTGATCACGAAGTGGGGGGCGTGCTTACAACACGGTGGAGTTAACCTCGCCGATCCCAGCTTGGGGTGTAGAGTGGGGTCCTACTGCTGTCCTCTCCCCAAGAAGCTGTCCCAGTTTCTCCCCCTAATCTGTTTAAACCACTGCTGTGTGTCCCCTATACCAAATACTCTATTTTCGTTTTTCCCAAAGTCTGAGCACTAATGGGAAGTACAAGCACAGATCCACAGGGCACCACGCTGGCATCCGCTGTGGCAGGGTCCACACTCTGCTGTCAGCCACACTACCAAAGCATGCTGGTACTGCGCCATGTGACCACTGGGCCCTCTTTGCTGACTCTTGGAGATGAGCCCCGAAGCCATCTCAGGGGCACTAGAGGAGGAGAGAAAATGTCCTGGATGCTGCTAAACACAAGGGCAGCTGTGGGTTAAAAATCAGGAAAAGTCCCCAATTATTGCTTAGAAATGCTGCTCACAGAGGGAATGCAGAATATTAGTAATGTAAGTGGCTTAAAAACTGGGGGGGAAGGGGGACACATGTGCAAAACCCCAGCTGAGGTAAGGGTGCTCCCGGGGTGTGTGTGGTCACTGGACTGGCCTGCGTGTGGAGCCTGCATGTGCCGGCCTCGTCTCTGCTCTACCCCCGCTTCCCGGAGGGAACCCCTTGGGCTGGGGGCCCCTGGAGGGGCCGCAACAGCGCCTAGACACTTACTGCTCACGGGCAGTCTCCTGTCCCGCCCCCCGCCACCCCCCCACCTCCCGAGCACAGGACTTGCTCCCCGCTGTTTGCCTGGAGGTCACAATTAGACAAGTGCTCAGGAAAGCGTGTGCTAGGCCGACCACTCAGCCTTGGTCTCTGTGCCCTCGCAGTCTCGGGACCTTGAGTCTGTCAGGAGTGAGGTCAGCGCTGAGTCTCAGCTCAGTCCCTCCTCCGCTCTGCTGTCGACTTGCTGGGACTTCACTTACTGCTCTCCCACCACTATATTCTCCATTTATGCTTCCGTCTACTGTCACCATCCTCCCGTTCATTCAATGCAGCTATGAGTGCCTGATTCATGGATGAGTGGCTAAGTGTTCTGGAGAAGCTCCCGACCTGCACCATGGCACTGTGCACTGTGTTAATGGATCGTTCACTGGGTGCAGTTTTTCCATTGGGAGGGAGCAGAGTTGCAACGTTCCATCCTCATGGATGCCGGGGGTGGCGTCTGGCTCTGATGCTCCCTGGCCTGCCCATATGGGATTAGACACAGGCTATTCACAGGTGCCCTCGACCTTGGTCTGCTCAGATCAGCCCTGAACTGGGCACAGCGGTGCCTGGCAGTGCTGTCCAGAGGAACCAAAACCCTTTCTGACATGGAGCAGGGGCATGCGAGGACATGCAGTGGTGGCCTGTCGCTGCTGGGGGAGGCGCGCCCCTCCGTGAGGACTCACAACACTAGGAAGAGGGTAGCCAGCACTGACTAAGGAGTCACTGTGCGGCCAGAACCGAGATAAGTGCTTCCAGGGACACCAAAAGGAAAATACATTTTTAAAATTTACAGTCCCTGTCCCAGGGGAGCCTACCAAATAACTTGGGACACGAGATATACATATTATTGAAAAATAAGAGAGGAGAAGACATACTCAACGCTCAAACTCTTTGATACATATGTAGGTGGTATAAAATCCAGAGACAGGGTCGTTTAAAATAGATGAAAGATGTTAAAATAAAATAAAACACTTCTGATGGAGGTAGAACTTGGCATCAATGTTTAAGTTTATGACATTTTCTTTTTATTGGTCCAAAGATGTTGAAACAACAGCGTGAACACATTGCACATTAAAATGAGCACAGAGTTAATTGAAATGGAAACTAAACTGGGAAAAAAACATGGTGCAAATAATCTTTGTCTACCCTCTTATGCCAATTTAAAAATTAAAGAGTTAAAAGTATCTAGACAACTCTGCCTCAGAAAAGCATAATAAATAAACTATATCACAATGATATTTGACCTCCTAAGAAAAAATGTTTCCAGAGAAGCAGAGCTTGGATATTATCATGCTGTTCACTATTTTACCAAAAATAATAGCATGCATGAATTATCAGAATTCATATTCATACCTAATTGATGATCAGATTATTAAAGCTGCATTAAAATAATTTTTATCAATACGACGAGCTAGTTAATAAGTGAGCCAGTTCACCACCCGGCGCTAAAGACTGATGATGGCCTGGGTGAAACACCATAAGGCCAAGCTGACCTGCATGATCTACTAGGTTAGAAACGTCTGGACCCTACTGAGCCAACGGATTTCCTTTTGGAACGTTCAGACCGAGTTTGACCTTATTATTTTATGGAATCTAAAGGTTAATGAAAAAATAGCAATGAGATATCACCTTACACCTGAGAGAGGCCATTATTCAAAAGTCCGGAAACGACAAACGTTAGCGAGGAGGTGGGAAGGGGGACACTTTTACACCGTTGGTGGAAGTGCAGAGTGTGCAACTCCCATGGAAAACAGTGTGGAGATTCCTGAGATTCCTCAAAAAGTTGAAGACGGAAATCCCATATGACCTCACCATCCCACCTCTGGATGTTTACGCAAAAGATACACTATCACTAATTCACAGAGATGTAAGTATTCCCATGTTTACTGCAGTCCTGTTCACAATAGCCGAGAGCTGGAAACGAGCTCAGTGCCCCACATGAGATGATGGATGAAGAAGACGTGGTCCATACACACAGTGGACACTGCACAGCCCTGAGAAGAGACGAGACCCTGTCGTTTGAATCAACATGGATGGACCTAGTGGGGATGATGCTAGTGAAACAAGTCAGAAAAAGAAAGAGACCAGATGACCCCACTCATAGATGGAATGTGAACAGACGAAAAAAAGGAACCGATGAAACATAACCAACCCCGGAACATCTGCAGCAGAACTGAGGTCGCCAAAAGGGAACAGGCCGGGCGGGGGCACATGGAGGTGGAGCCCACTGGGCAGCGGGGAGGGATACTCGGTGATGCGATGCAGGGCAGGTGTGCTGACATGTATCTGAGGAATGGGGAACCTTTGCACGTGAGTTTAATGTGTAAAAATAAAAATAATAAAAAATAAAGGTTAACAAAGCTCAACAGAAGGGAAGAGGTAGAACGAAATCGCCATGGCTGGGGACTCAGAACGAAACGAGTGGCAATTTCTGACCAGTCCCGGACCACATGTGACAAACAGATAGACACCATTAGGTCCGTGGCTGCTGGGCTGAAAATCACCAGGGCCGATGCAGGAGTGGTTTTCAAGAGAAAATACAAACACGAAGCTCACGTTGCTGCCGGCACACCACTTACAAGAGAAGATCTTCGATAACTGCGTGATTACGTCAAAAGAAAAAAGTATGACTATTAAAGAGTCCAGAGGGGAAGGAGAGGGAGGAGGAGACAAGACCGACACTGAGGTGAGCCCGCTCTCCCCACCGCCCCAGGGAAACATCGGCGACACCACAGAGCAACTGCCACCAGCTCTGTCGCCGGGGGTGCACACGAGAAATGAAGGGTGAGAAGCAGCAAGCCCCCTCGAACGTTCCAGACTCGCTGAGCAGAGGGATGCAGCTCTGCTGCCCGGTGTCCAAGATTCAAGAAAAGGTGCTCTGCCTTCAGGATCGCGGCATCATCTCGGTTACTACTCTGTGTAACTGAAGAGGCGGTTTTCGGGTTTTTCCAGAAAAAGCCACGATAACAAGACAAGAGACAGTAACAGCAACTGTCTCTTCACTGATCATCACACCCAAAGAGTGAAGCGAGGAGGATGGCTCTGTCCGGGCCGTTTCCTTTAAACCGAAGTCATCCGCCGGCACAGCCTGACGGCCAGCAGAGAGCAACCGCTAAAGGGAAGCCGTGAGTCACTGAGCAGCCACCGCTCTCGGTGACCACAGGCGGCGGAGCACTGGCTCAGTTCCCGTGCGTCTGCAGAGCTCTGCTCGGGTGTTCCCGTCACCTTCCTCCTGCCCCCCCCCAAGCAGCTCCCCAACTTACCAACACCACCGTGAGCCCACAGCGGCGGCAGAGCTCTGCTGAGACACAGTCTGCTTTTTGTAAATGGCTTGACCTGATCGCTTTCAGGCCCTGGGCTGTATGATCGCATTAGATTATATTTCTTGGAAGCAGAATGTTGCTCTCCCTAACCAGCCCGGGCTCGGTAAGTAGAACAGGCTGCCCCGTCTGCTGTTTCTACGTGAACGTTGACCGTGAGTCTCAACCAGCCCGTTAGTTTCATCAGTTACAATTACAAACACGACTCCCAAGCCGCCAGACAGGGTCGTGGGCGAGTCAGCCCACTTCCACCTGGGGGCCACGGGTGCGCCGCGGCAGGGAGGGCGTCAGGCTGAGGGACCCGCAGGGACACAAGGCCACTGTGGAGACTAAGTGACTGCCACACCACTGCTCACATTGCTGACAGCAAAAAATAGAGCCTCTCGCATTCAACCAATATAAAAGCAGAACAGAAACCTCGAGACCCCGACACAGGCCAGCAGGCAGAGCGGAAGCAGAAACAAACACGGGACACGCTTAACGTGAAACATAGTTTTTACGTCATGAAAGTTTGTCGGTCCAGTTAATTTTATCATTTAGAAGAAGTGTGCCCAAATATTGCTTACAAATGTGCCCGACAGCCTCGTAAATTCCTACATTAAAGTAACTGGCAATTAAGTGCTTTTCATCCTTACCCAGCCAAAGTCAGCTTTGGCGGCGCTGGAAGAGCTGAGCCCAAGGGGAAAGCGGACCCATTGACGAGGGCTGGTAAGGCTCCATTATCAAGCTGTAGAGAAGGCAGACATATTTGCAATTAGCATGTGCTTTAAAATTTCCATCCAGTACAGATAAAAATGAGTCTCTTTCTTCTAGAACCTTCCATCGCAGTCCCTTTCCAACCATGTCTGGGCCTTATTGCCATAATGATTCCATTAACACTACAGCAGGTTCTAGCCAAGCTTTAGAGAACGGGGGGACCTGGCCCTCGCTTCCTCACAGGCCCTCCCGACCGCAGGATACCCCGACTGTGTGGGCAATAAGGGAAATGGGCCACAGATGCAAGGCCAGATCAGCAGAACACAGTCATCCTTAGCCTGACCAGGGATAGTGTGGTAGGCATCTCATTCATTTTTATGAATTTCAAATGCATGCAACTAAAATTTTCTATACAATAAAAATATTTTTAAAGTATTGTTTTCTTAGTATAAGATAAGAGGCCTTGACATCTGGACTCTTATTAACAACCACCATTTTTTCATCTCCTCAAAAGTATATTGTGGTCATTTTTAACAAATTCAAAAGAGAAGTCTGATTCTCTGCTTTGTCTAGTCCTTTGCTTTCTCAGGTCTTTTTATTTTCAGTGTGGCTCACAGAGGGTGTGCACAGAGAAAGGGAAGAGCAGCGGACTCAACACCGGCCTAATTCTCTTCCTGTCAGAAGCTTGGAGATAGTGAAAGCACTGGATCACATTCAGCTTTGAGATCATTTGTATAGATCACAGTTAGACATCAGGTCCGTGTCCCACCCACAAACTGCCCCCACCCACAATTTCAAAATAAGCTGTTTTAAAAGTGGAGTCCTGGAAAATACACAATGTATTCCTCTTTCTCACTTTCTCTCTCTGCCCCTTTTTAAACTGTATGTAATCACCACCTGTTGGGGCTGAAAGACAGAGAAACCACTGGGGGTCCAACTCCCTCAGGATAAAAAAGCGCCATGAATCCCAGGGAGACGTCTCACCCCCAGGACCCGCTCTCCTTCTGGTCGAGGCCCAGGGCTTGCTCCCGCGCCTCCAGTTTACAGGAGGGCAGGATCCCCACGTTACTGACACGAATGTTTCTTTCACAGTCATCCACGCACCTAATGCTTGGCCGACATCTCCAAAGGGCAGCAGAGAGTTTTGCCTTTTTTGGAGAAAGGACTTCACAGTTCTCAGGGTTGAGACAATTCTTTGTATAAATCAGGAATAACTTTCTTTCCCCCACTTTTGCTTATTTACCCCTAAAGTAAAGCTGAGGAAAAAAAGAGGTCTTTTATCTACCATGTAGAAATTTTATGCTAGAAACCATGTCCTTCTTAGCAATGCTTGACTTCCAAGGAGTGAAGAAAGCAAAATCTAAGGCAGTGCTTCTCAGTCACATTGCCTGGTATCTTGCTAAAATGCAGATTCTGTCATCAGCAAGTCTAGGGTGGGGCCTGACATCCCAAGTTTCTAATGAGCTCCAGGCTGAGACCTGCGTTCCTGGTCCATGCACCATGCTTTGCAGACTGAGGCTCTAAAGAACACAAAGGATTAGGGGTTTGGTAAGGAAGCAATGGGTCCTAGGGACACTGCAAACGCATGACTAAGATAAGTGCCCCAAGAGCCCATGCTGGACAAGTCAAGGGAAGTCAACATTTGGACCAAATAAAAGTCAAGAAAAAATGGGCAGAAGGTGGAAAGGAGGCGGCTGTGGTCAAAAGGGGCACTTCTAGCGCAAGATCTTGAGGTGGAAAAGCAAGTGTGCCTTTTCTGAGGGGTCGACACTGCAAAGAAAGGCAGGCAGTGGAGTGGAGGGGGCCCAGAGACGGAGGCCTGCAGAGACTCCACACCAGGCCTCCAGGGCATCACAACTCACCTGTTATCTGCGGCCCTGAGTACCACTCCCCTCCTGGCTAATGTACTGCTCCAGCAGTACTTGATTTTCTCACTCAGCACATATTTAACTATTTACACCTGCTGCCTCCCAGGTCTCCTCTAATCTCCCGGTTTCAAAACCATCTACAAGCTCGTGCCTTCACCCAACCAGCTGAGTCTGGACTCAACTTCGAGATCCAATGCCTAGGCCACATCGTCGCTTGACAGTCCAAGAGACATCTCAGGTGAAACACTCCAAAGAGACCTGCTAAGTCTCCCTCACAAAGCTGACGCTATCTCATCCCTCTCGATGAAACTCATTCCATCCTTCCATCTGCTCATTTCTCTCTTACATCCAGTCCATCAGCAAACTGTGGGCTCACTTTTCAAAGTGCCGGGAGGAGCCATTTCTCACCACCTCACGGACACCACTCGGTCTGAGCTACTGTCCTCTCCTTACCCCTCCTCCTCCTCACCAGCCCCCGTTGCAAAAGAGTGAAAATCAGTCCCTCCATCACCTGCAGCTTCCTCCCTGCCACCTTCCTCTCACTCACTCCATTCTAGCCCACAGTCCTCTTCGCTGTCTTCACAGCAAGTGTGACCCTGTGCTGTGCCCCTTCCTGGACTGCTCTTCCACATGACAGTCACATGGATCGCCCTTCCTTCCCCTCTTCTAAGACTGTGCTCAAGCATCACCTTCTCGGTGGAGCCCACTGGGACATCACTACCGAAATGTAATGGACTTAATAGACAGGTTTATTGTCTGTCTCCCACAGTGACAGATAAGCTGCAGGAGGGCAGAGCGTCTGGGAGTTCACTTAGCGTTAGCTTTCCAGTAGAACCCAGGCTCTCAGGTCAGTGCCCACCCTGCTCCATTTACAGTAATAGGACTTGTGAGAGCTCTGCTCCTGGGAGCCTGCAGGCCCGTGAGAGCATGCAGACAAACACACCACAAAAACGCAACACAGCAATAGTGCTGTGCAAAGAACAGAACAGACACTGCAGCTGTGACAGAAGCTGCAGGCGAGTCGGCAGCTGTTCATCTTGGTTGTTCCCCCTCCTACCCCAGCCCTGAGTCTCGAACCCAGGTCCTTCGGCTGTATGTGGACCATGTCCACAGGACTTATCTGCTAAGTCACCAGGGCGCACGAGGAAGGTCTTTTTGAGGGTAACATATTTATATCAAGACTTGAGGAAAAGGTAAAAAGAAAAACAAAACATGCTTTAAGTAGATATTATTTTTGTCAAAAGACACACAGTCATAAACTAAATTTTTTTTAAAAGACGGGGAAAATAATACTTTGTATGCTAGTATATGACTACTATGGTATTATCATAAAAGTACGTTAAACTTTTAAAAAGCATTTTCTGACAACATGGAGGAAGATGAAGGGTAACAGTGGACAAGGTCAGCGAACGGGACAGAATGGCAGTCCGGAGGCTGATCACAGAGCAGGCCGTGGGGTCACTCTGCTCTCCCCAGCGTGTGGGATGCCATGGAGAAGATGTCAGACATGTTGTGAAGGTTCTTTCGTGATTTCGGAATGGAAGAGAAATTACAAATCATGGATAATTCCAAGTTTGACAGTCAAAATTTCAAGAGACAATAATAATAATTCTCAGTTGTATTGTTTAATGAAAACTATGACTCACTTGTGTAATGAGATTTAATTTTGCTGGTACTGGCAAAAATCTTCCTACTAAAGTAGTCATGGGTTTAGGGACATCTGTAAGGAAGACAATTAAAATTAATTGACAACATATATTATTCCTCTTCCACTTTCATATGGAAGAAAGTACAACGATGATGAAGAATCATCAACTGATCATGTGCAAAGTCAGTTACACTCGTCTCAATCCTTTTATGATTTTTATTCTATAAAACTTTTCAGGTCAATGTGTTTTGCTTTTGTTTTTTTTTTTTTACCTATTATACCCTTTTTCTTTATAATAAAGCTATTTAACTTGAGCTTTCGAAGACAGTCTACTATGTTAAAAAAATGTTGCTAGAGCCCAAATTCCCAAACTGGGCGCCAAAGTGCCCTGGGGGGCTGCAGAAAGCTCACCGAGAGAGCCACCAGATGGCTCACATTTTTAAAGAAAGCATTGCGACATCTGTTGGACGCGGTGTGAACTACTTCAGTTTAAGTAGATTCTTTTTTCAGATGGTTACTAAATTGTAGGATGTAAATAATAGGCTATTTGGACCAAACTACTTACTTAACTAGAAAGGACAGAAATTTGGGGAGACTAAGCACTTGTGAAAAACATTCCTGAGACACTAACAGCCCTGAGAATTTTCATGAATCTAAGTGGAAGTAGAAATGTGTCCTAATCGCCTGAATTATTCACCAACTGACTTGATTCAGGTTCCAGGCTTATGCGTCCTTTAAATGATTCTACCTTGAAACATAGGTAACAGGATGCATTAATTAAGTGGTAATATTTAATAATAATATTAATATAATATCAAAAGTGGTAATATTAATAACAGCAGAGCAAGGGACTGGGTGTGACTATGATAAACACACACAATTGCAGAACAAGGGACTGGGTATGATCATGGTAAACACACATGATTTGGAGTGCCAAGAGGAAGGGGGCTGGGAAAGAGCCCCTCCCTGCCTGTGCAGAGACTCAGCTGCACTTCTGACCTAACAAGGGAGGCGCCCGGAAATCCATGGCTGGCTTGTAAGTAAGGATTTCTAGATGCCAGAGCCCCAAGCCTGTTCTGCATCACAGAAATCTGCATCACAGAGCGTATCTGTCTGGAAGGCATTTTATCTGTCTCTGGATAAAGAGACCACCAGGATGGAGAGGGAATCGAACTCTCTTTTGCACTGGATTCCAAAGGCCCATGGAAAGGACATCTGGATTTAATATTGATTTAAATTATTAGGAAGGTCAGTCAATTGTCTGATAGTGAAATATTCTGGCTAACTCAAGATTTAGAGTAGTATTATTATACATATAGTCCACACAGAGATGCCTACTTTTTAAGAATTAGTGTCCGATTTTTATAAAGTCTTAAAATTATCATTTATTCTTTTCTTCAGTCAGTCATAGGCATTTCAGAATAGGTCATTTATTATCATTGTGCCATTTTAACAAAGCTTCTGAGTAAGTGAATGTCAGATAAAACAGCATTCGACATATCTCAGAACTCATGGTAATTAAAGCAGATCGATGGTTCTCACTGATTACATTAAAGTGCAATATAGTGTATATCACATCTGAACAGTCAAAACCCTACCTGAATCTGGGCAAGGCTGATGTTTCAACCCACTTGCTGATGGGAGTCATCAGCTGCTGGGATTGTAAGACTCTGCGGCGGAAAGAAATGAAGGCCAGCTGTACGAGAAGCTGCACATTTTGGTCAATTCTTAGCTCGCTGACGGAGGTTAAGAGTCTTTCCAGATTTCCTATTTAATAACCTAACTGCCTATTATTCCACTTTTACTCTACATATACCAAGTCAAACATAGTTACTTACCAACTCACATATGATGCAGGACATACATTTTCTATTAATTTTTACTTTGTACCTGACTGTAGATAATTATTTTGGTCTTGATACTGAGGAACCAAATGAAGGGCTTTTAGTTCTCTTGTGCCAGAATTGTCTATACACAGCATCTGCGGGCCCCCTTTCAACTGGCATAGCACCTAAAATGAAAAACAATGATCAGGTTTCATTTTTAAAAGATATTCAGTCACACGAACCTAAGTAAACCCAAACCTGAGAAGATGGCTGTAGTTCAGAATTTAAGTCGTGATGAAAAATGTTAAATTATTTCTTACTCTCCAACAACATACTCTCTGGAGAGAGCACGGGGCAAGAAGACCCCCAGGAAAAGTGTCATGAGATGCGTCTGGTACGGTGATACAAGTTCTCGCTCATGTCTTTTTCTATAGGTGTCTGACCTCTCAGATTTCATGTCATCAGCAGGTGACTATATCCCAGCTCCTTTGCCTGTCACACTCCACAGTCTACGTGAACAGAGAGCATGCCGTTCTGTCAAACCCCAGCCTGATTCTGATGCGAGTAACTCTGAGACACTGTCTCTGATTACATCTCTGGAGTGAACTGATCACCTGCTTACAAAAGTCTATACTTTCATAACACTTGTTCTTTCCCACAATGTATACAGTATTATACCTATGGTTTGCCGTTGGGGGTTCATTTATTTTCTTTCCTACAAGTACCTCTTCAAAGGTTAGTCCAAATAACAAAATCTTCTAACAAGCCATATCTATCTTCCTGGGCCTGACTAGCACTCTCAGATCACCTCCTTGGAGGTCCCAGAAATCAATCCTCAACAGCCAGGTGAGTGCCAGTCAATCACATCAGTCAAGCAAAGGAGAGGAGGAGCCCTCGCTGTATGCGGGCCTGTGCCATGCCATGTGGATGAATATATGAAGACAAGAGAAGCAGTGAGTTCTGCCCACATTCAGCTTCTAATTACAACAATAAGAGCATAAATACAAAGGCAAGTTCTATTTCCTTTAAGTAGTCTTTGGATTTCCTAGACAGGAAAATCTAATCAATATATAGGCTCGATGTTATTAAAACAGAACACATACATCTTATGGTACAGAGTGCAAATCACTGAGTCAAACCTTCAGATGATCCTGACATTTGTTGAGAGACCAGCGTTCAAGTTCAGTTGGAATTTTATTTGCATTTGGAGGATAATTTTATAGCTGCACACAGACTCCCATCAACAAATGTGCACAAAACTGGAAGAGAGACCCACAGTCTATTTCACAGTCCTGGGCTCTGCCTGCCCCTCCTAGGAGTGTGCAAACATTACTCAGGAGTCTCGTGGAATTCAAACAGACCTCCGGCTTGCTCGGTCCAGGTGTCCTGGAGAAGCTCTGGGCTCAGACCCTGCGGGCCTGAGCGGAGCCACAGACAGAGGCGACTGCTGGCGTGAGCCACAGCTAAGTCAAAGCTTGTGATAAGTTCATGTTTAAGCTATTTTCTAGGTAAAGTGGATGACTTAGAGCTAAGACCTCAGTTTCTGAAATATAGCGCGATTGGGGGAAGACAGTCTTTGGTTCATTAAACTCTAAGCTCTTTATATGACAAACTAACACTGCCTGGAGGAGTCCTGGCATGCTGAGCCCTGCAGTCCCAGGTGCATCTGCTTTCTTATCCGTGACACGGAGATTAATACCAGGTCTGCCCTACACAGGTGACAGGATGAAATGAAACGACAGACAAATTCCACAGAACCACCGGTGTTAGGTGTTACAGCCTGCTCTATGCAAGTGGGACCTGGTATCACGAGGAATCTGGAGGCAGGAAGAAAGGAGAGCCACCTCTGGCCTGCAGCCAAAGAGCCGCACCCCACCTGCCCACCAACCACGCAGGTCAGCTCTGCTCCACCAGGGCCGACCCAGCTCTGCCTGTCTGACTGTGACTCGTGGTTACTCTCCTTAATGAACCTGTCAGCCGTGTCTGAACGTTTTTTTGTTTTTTTTTTTTTACTAAGAGAAAGCAGGAATGAGAATTGTAGCCGTAAAGGGAACATTAGAAAGGCTCTAATTATGTCCCTCTTTTGATAGAGACCAGCAAAGAAACCGGGGCAGCAAGTAAAAGCTGAAACAGTGACGGGTGACTTAGCAATGACGGTGGTCAGGCATGTAGTGTGACAGACATTTCTTTGGCATGATTACCACTGGCTTAGAGTCTTTTTTATGAGAACAGCTAGAGGCATCCTCTGCTTCTTGTGACGATGGGAGTTTGCAACAGGATTCCTGGCCAAGGAAACTCTGGAAAGTTGCTTCTTCTGTATTATCACTTGTAATACTACTGCCTGCTTCTTTGATTTCAACCTAAAAGAAAATCATTGTTAGAAATCACATTGTGGACACTGGGTTTTGCAACTGTATAATACAGAAAGTTATCTGTAAGAGCTCTATTTTTAAAGTAAAGTGCCTCCCTTCCTCACTGCTGCTACGGGGCAACAAGTCGTCCGACTAGCCTTGCTGGAACCAGAGGACCTGGAGAACCAAAACCATCTGTGACATGCAAGGAGACGTGATTTCCAGGCAGCACCCCTGCTCTTTCAGAAGCGTGGCTCAGAGAACTAAGAAGACTCCCTGGTGGGCCTGGTGCCTTTCAGTCTGCTGGCAGCCCCTACTGTCAAGGAGCCGGACGGCGAGTGGGAGCTTTCTTGCAACACAACGGCCGGAAGGGCTCTCGTCATTGCCTTTGGAGCATGCCCACGAGGGCTGCAAATGGTGGAGTGGACTGTCTTGGTTTTTCCTCAAGAAGCCGAAAATCCTTGCTGATGCTTTAATACTATTTATAATGTAACTTCATAATGTATTTGTGCTAATATCTATAATTTGATAGCAGAGCACCCTTGACTGAAGAGGAAGATCTAGCTGTCACCTCAATGGCACATCAGCCAAATTATCGAAAATAGAAATAAGTACCAATGGTACTATTGAAAATCAATGGAATTAAAAAAAAAAAAGTCAATGGTTAAAAAGTATTCATTTGAATGCTTTAAATTTGGGTGCCTCTTTTTTAAATTCGATAAGAATGTGAGGACTGGGAAACAGAGGTCGCCAATTTACATCATCTCTGCCCCTCCTTCACCTCCGCCTGCCCTGCTGCCTATTAGAGTCCAGGAGAGCCTCCCCAAAAGGCCAGGAGGCAGGTATAAAGTCCTTCAAAAAAGATGGCATTTTGATGGTAACACTCTAGAGATCTCATATAAACCAACATACGGTGACTGCGTTTCAAAGTGTGGGTGTTGACTCCAATTTGGAAAGCATTTAGCTTAAAATCTGGGACCCAAACAAGTTACAATTTAATCTATGGCAAATATTTAGGACAGATCTAGGTTTAAATCTCTAGAGAGAAAAATTATCTTTCAAGTTATAGCTTTATTGAAATATTTCAAATTCTATAGTTATAGAAAGTGTTCGGTTTTCTTCTGCTTTCTGCTTGGGGGAACTTGGCCATGCGTGTGCTATTGAAGCTGAGATTTAATTTATCTCCTAGTAATGAACAAATATTACAATCACAATGGAATATTTCCTCAGTCCCTTGCAACTAGTATCTGAACTACTTTGTTTAATAAACTCCCATTTTTATAAACAGAGGTCAGTATGTCAGAATGTATTTGAAGAAAAAGGAAATAAGCAATTTACGTCGAATATTTACTGAAAAATAATCCCAGTCTGTTTAAATCATAAACGTACACACGTTGTGTCTCTCCTTTAAGGTTTCAGCAAGCTGAGATTCTCTTAAAACTGGATTACATTAAGAGAATTTACAGTTTTAAAGCCAGCTAGCCCTCTTCCTGCCCGGCCTGCTTTGCGTAGGGATTGCTGGCCTAGGAACAAAAGGTGCGGGATGGCAGGCGGGGGTCTGACACTTTAAGTTCTCTCTAAAAGGAAGGAAAACACAGAGGGGCAGAGGCCCAGCCTCTACTGTGTGCTTCTTTTACACTAAGGGGCCAGGACGACGCCAGCAGGACACCAGAAAAGCAGAAACCCAAACGACTGCTGCCGTGGCTTCTGATATAGGAAGTTAGGCTCCCGCCCTCTCAACACCACTCAGAGTCACAAAGGCATCGTTTAAAATGACATGATGGCTGAGTAATCTAGTTTTCCAAACAAGATCCTTTTGGGCAGCTGGCATACATTTCCTTGGGATCTTCTATTTCCTTTAAAAATAGATTTGTTTCGTTTCAGAAGAACAAAGCAGAAAATTGCCAGGGGCTGTGAATTGTCAGAAAGTACTGTTCCATATTATTCATGTTCATTTAAAAAATTAATTTGATACTGCATGTTATTTATGCATTTTTTGAATATAATTATTTCTGAAATAGGAATCATCACTTATTAGCAAGGGAAGCGCTAACTTGTTGTTTTCAAGGCTCAGCAAACACAAGAGTTAATGGTGAGTCTTTGCTGTGAATTAAGAAACATTATAAATCCAAAGGAAAAAAATGTCAAAGGCAATCAGAGGAAACTCAGTCACTGCATTTGTTTTCAGACACTAGCTACTGTAACATAAATAAGGGTTCTTTCCTGGAGCCGGAGGCTGCGTCAAAGACCTTCCTAGTTGTTTCCCTCCTCTTTCCCGGTCTGGTGTCTGCAGGTGAGGACAGGTGTTAACCACCGACCAGGACCCTCTGACCCTGGAAGGGCTTGCTGGGGGCCCACGGATGGAAGGGATGCACCTGCTTTGAATGTGGGGAGCCAAACGGCGGAGTTAAGACGGGCGTGTGGGCATGAGCCGGTGGTTTCACGCCCCTACTCGGGCAGGGGAAGCGGGGGGCACCGCGGCTCCTGCCTCGCGGATCTCACTGGACTCACCCGGACACCCGGGTGGGCGTCTCCTTCCCCCGCCCAGGAGCCCAGGGGCGCGACGGCAGGACTGCGGTGCGGGGTCAGCAGCGACGACAGCAGGTGGAGGTTGCAGGCCTGCGGCGCGGGCGCCGACGGCAGCGCGGCGTCTTCCAGCGGGGCGAGCGGGGGCAGCCCCGGGAAGTCCCCGAGGATTTCCTCGTCGCGGCGCTCGTCCGGCAGGAACTCGACCTGGACCCCGCGCGCACAGTCCACGCCGCGCGGGGGGCTGAAGGCGTGCAGGGGGCGCTCTTTGGCGACGGCGGAGCTCAGGTAGGCGTCTTCGAAGAACTCCGCCGCCGCCGCCTTCACCCCCGCCGCGCCTTTCAGCGCCAGCGTCTCGGACACGAACTGGCTCTCGGCTCCGAAGAAGTCCGCCACCATCTCGTCCTCGGGACTGGACAGGACGCCGAGCAGGGAGGCCTCCTCCATGTCCGCCTACGGCACCTCGGGCCGGGCATCACCCTGCGCCCTGCGAGAGCCGGGGTCCAGCGCGGAGCAGCCCCTGCGACGCCGGCCGTCAGCACCCGTCGCACCCGGGCCCGCGGGGCGGGGACCCCACCCTCACCCCCGCCCGGGTCCGCGGGACGGGGACCCCATCCCCACCCCCACCCCCACCCCGGAACAGAAGGACGGGGACCCCACCCTCACCCCGGACCTGACAGGCAAGGGGGCCCGCCCCGCGCCGACCGGGCTGACTCGCGACCCTGCAGACCCGAGAGCAGCCCCGGGCCGCGGAGACCGGGTCTCAGTCGCAGAGTCCAGGTCTCCTGAGGGGACACACCTGGGCCACCCGTTGCTGCCAGCAGAGCGAACGCCGGGCGCCGCGGCCGTTGGCGGTTGGAGTGGGCGGGGCCGGGGCGGGGCAGGACGAGTGGGCGGGGCCTGCAGGGCGGGTCCGGGTAGTGGGCGGGGCCACGCGGGGTGGGGCCCGGTGGCTGAGTAGGGACACTGTGGGATCAATCCCTGCAGGCTCAGGTGGAGAAATTGGTGCCCCAGGCCAGTCTGAGGCAGCAACAGGAACAGAATTCACTTCCTGGGTACCTGCGCCGTTCCTCATCTGTAAGGCAGGACTCGAGGAAGGTCCGGAGGCCTCTTCAGATTAAAATTAGGGTAACTTTCTAAGTTTAATTACATAATGTACAAACCTGCCTACTGAAATATCTACTTATTTTGTAGTCGAGTGCTTATTTGAAGTCCTCTGCCTCCAAAGAGGGAGACCCGGATGTGTGTGTGACTCTACTTTTATGACTGGAATAATCATATCGCATTGAACTCAGTTAAGTTAGGAGGCATGGCTGAGAATCCAACGTGGACTCCCCACATCTAGGGTTCTAGAAGGCACCAAACATAAACTGAAAAACCCAAGTGAAACCGAATCACCTGCACAGCCTGAGCGAGCACACGGGCCCTCGAGGACTTATGACGCATTTGTCCAGACATTTGTACTCCCCGAACGGCCCCCACTTAGAACATCATGTCCGGAGCTCATGGCCACCCATGTGCATCTTCCAAGGCCTAGAACCTGGGACACTTGCTCCCCGTGGTCCCCCTGGCACTGCTGGTGGGCCAAAGCCAGCCATCCTACCACTCAGGCCTCAGCTCAAACCCATTTCTAAATCTGCCTCTTCCAGTGCCAGCGATGGTCCCCTCCACCCACCTGCCCCAGAACCAACACTTCGGAGCCTTCCGCTGAGCCCTGCTCTTCTCCTCCCACTGCAATGTGATGTCCAGAGCCTGGTGGGGTCCTCCCTGCCTTCCCAGTGCCCAGGACAGAGCTTAGTGCATAGCAGACGCCAGGAAAACAGAATTCATGCATTCGTTTAACAGCTATTTACTGAGCACCTTTGCGTCGGGCCCTGTTCAAGGCCTGGGAGCAGGAGTGCTGATAAATCGGTCACCTAGAGAGAAAATCCATGGGCCTGCCGAGCGGGTGCCTGTATCCAGTAATGTTCACTGCACCTGGTCGAGGCCTTTCCTGCATCCCCAGGTCTCATCTTCATCCCAAGTCCCTGAGCTTGGTATCTGACTTAGAACTTCCTCGTCAGAATAACAAAAGAGCCAGAAACCAGCAGTGTAGTAGACAGGGATTACTGTTTTATTAATGGTAACACTCAGACTGCATGTCTACAACGGACATCCAGAACATATTTGTATTTACAAGCGATGAGCAGCCCAAGAAAACACATTCACCCCCCACAGCTCTGTGGTTGATTCCAAATTAAATAAAATACATAATACTCTTACCTTCCCCTTTCAACATGTACAAGAAACACCCACTCATCTTTCTTCGAAGGAATATAAAATTGCATTGATAACGGCACCGATCAGCAAGTGACATTTGAAACATGTAAAACCTGAGATAAGCCCAAACGAGTGAGTGTTAACACATCTACACTCAAATCCACTGTGCGCGCTGGGTAATGACAGACTGCTTAGTGGTCAGCGGGGCGTGATTGGGGTGCTAACGCTCGACTTCGCTTGAGCTGGAAGCCACGCTTGCCCGAGGCAGAGGGGGCTGTTCCCTCACTACCGCCTTGATGAGAACCACAGCAAAAGTGGGTTTTGTTGCTAAAGGTGTTGGGTTTTTTTGTTTCTGTTTTTTGCCTGTTTTCACTTTGTCTTGCTTATAAGAGGAAAAAAATCTTTGGCCCATGTGGGTGGGATTTTTCCAAGACAACACAGACACACAGACACACAGAAGATACACACATGCTCTGTGGTGAGCGTTTCTTTTCTCCAACAGCTCGGCCGGGTCTTTGCAGGTCTCTTATGAAGGCGAACTCTCCGGAACCAAGTGGTGAGGAAAATCAACACGCAAATTAAAAACTGGACCACTAAGCTTATCGGTCCAGCCCAGAGGCAGTGGGCATTTCATTCCATGATCCTTTTGTTTTACAGGAAATACTGAAGACGATTCAGTGCATAATTACTCGCTGGCCAGTGAGACGCTTGACCAAGGCGTTCCCTCTGAAGGGCAGGCTGCCTTCCAGCCTTGGAGGCCCACCCTCCTCTGGAATGGGATCCCAGGAGCTGTATTCGTGGAGAAGTCTGGCTCTTCTTTCTCCTTTTTCCTTCCATTCTCAGGGCAAATGCCACCCTCCTTGCTGTCAGCTAGGGTGTGTGTTCCCTTTTACTCTCCAGGGAGTGCTCCCTTCATGCCATGTTGGACCATCCTCTCCCTTGTCCCCATTTCTGATGCTCCCCAGCCCCCATTCTTTTGTTGCTTAATAATGAAAGGCTGAGGGGAATCCGCTATCTGCAGAGGGAGCGAGGTCCTTCTAAGGAAACGCTGGGCTGGGGTTACCCAGATTGAGAAAACTGAGAAAGAAGCAAGGACCACCCCCGACCCCAGTTCCACCTGAAGACTTTCCCACCAGTACAGCTCTTTCCACAGACTCCCTCATCTGGAGGGCCTCCCACTTTTAAGGCACTGGGGTTTGAAGACATGCGGGGAACAGAAAACAAAAGTTGTGGCCGACTGCTTGCTTCAGATGTGGAGAGGAAAACAGACGTCAAACCTGACGGCGGACGGCGGAGTCACCCCCAGGGACAAAGCGTTTTCAGTTAGTACATTACACCAGCATCACTTGTTAAGGGTTAACCCCTCCGATTGAAACCCCGCTCGTCCCTGTGACCAAAATAAATGATTCATTAACGACCCGCCGGTACCAGGCTTCGGACGCCACCGAGGAAGTGGGCCAGTCTGCTTTGCGAGGTGTGAGAGCTCCCCACCCCACACACCTAAATTAGTCGGATACTTTAATCCCTTCGTAAGTACAAGTTGATGCGAAGACTCTGGGGGACTGTGTCGCATGCTCCGGAAGGAGGGCCTGGAAGTGGAGGTTGCACGTCTCCTGGTGGGGCCTGCTGTTCCAGCAAGATACACACACACCTTTGACAGGAAGGAAACTTCTGAGTTCGGAAGAGCGATTTTTCATCCTGCACTAGAAACAGGACTAATAGCTATTTTTCATTTGGTTTGTATCCCAAGAGCTCATCTTCCTTTACGGCCACACTCATGCAATTACTTTTGAGGGTTGAGAGTTGGAGCTGAATCCAAACAACGTGAGGATGTCCATCATGGCTTCTTTCAGGTGCTTCCCAAAGCGGTGAGAATCCTTTTATTGGGAGACAAACGCGAAAACGCATTACCGGGCTGACTGCACCAGCCCCACCCCTCCGCCTGGAGTTCAGCTCAGAGAACTCTGGCTGTTGGGTCTCTTCCGAGCTTTGCCTTGGCTTTGGCATGAAGACACACATCCCGGAGAGATGGCTTAGGCTCGGTGTTCGGGGGTGATGTGGACCTAAGTCTCCCCAGAGGTCAATGCAGGCAGAAAGCACAGAAGTGGATTCCTGTCCCCTAACGGGGACCCGGGGCAGCTTAGCAGGATAAGTGCATGTAGGGACGGGGGTGCGCTAGAAGAAGGGTTGCTTAACGGAAGGAGATGACATGTTCCAGGGAACAGAGACCCTCCCTCTGCTTTGTCCTGAACATACCTTTCACAGGATGGTTCACGAACCCTAGCCCACCCTGCGATGTTGAGTCTGAAAAGTACCGGAGCCCTTCAACATGAAGACAGAAAACCACTACCACCAGCAAAGATAAGCCTTTTCAAGCCAGTAAGAGAGATTTTTTAAAACTAGGCTAAGAGGATGGTGACATTCATTTCTTGGAAAATGTCCAGACCTGGTAAAAGGACATAACTGAAAGGAAAGGTCTGTCGAATTAAGGATGTGTGCCCCTTAAGAAAAGAGTGAAAACATCCCGCTTTTAGCAAAGGGGACTTGGTTTGTACTTACGGTCTCGGGGCAGGAGAACTTGGAGGAGATGTGGAAGTTGATGAGGTTCTCTCCCACAATAATGTACGACACCCCGTAACCATCATCAGCCACCTGCAGATCAACGTGATTAAAGTGAGCCCTGGGGAAGGAGCCGAGGCCAGGGGGGGGTTTCTAATATTTTAGATGTGAGCCTGCCGCTAAAACTTCCCAGCAGTCTGTGGGAAGTCCCTGTGAGGTCGTGGGGTGCTAGGACGGGGACGGCCGAGGACAGGCCCGTCAGCGGGACTGGCAGCTCTGCATGCAGATGCGGCCACTCACCGGTCCGAAGCCCCCTCCGCTGGACACGTATTCCGGGTTCCTCTCCAGGTCAAACAGCTCCACCTGCTGCTGAGGGGTCTGGCTCGTTGATAATCTCCAAGGCTCCGATAACACCTGTGAGTGAAGCAGGGCTGTGTTCAAATGACAACTCTCACAGTCGCATCCTGTCTGTCCTGAGGCGCCGGTGGGAGACAAGGGAAGGCTGGCTTGGTCTTGGGACCGGCCAGACACCAGGGGTCTGCGGCCCTGCAGACCTTGGGCGGAACATCTCCAGAGCAGGGCTGGAGCAGGTGAAGCCCCCAGAGGAGGGACCCACGCCAGCCACCAGCCACCAGCGTCTTGAGCAGAAAAGGTGGTGCATTCGGTGAGCTGGAGGCTTGTATCAGCTCCCACGGGCGACTGTACAATGCCGGGGAACTGCTGAAAATGCTGGTTGCAGAGCCGAGCTTAAATGCTAAACCGTTAACCCCTTCAGCAGACAGAATGTTATGATGCAAAGTTCCTTCATCAGATGAATTAAATAATACATTTATAGACTTAAAAATTAAACTACACTAAAAATAAAGGTGCTAGTTTCACTCTTCATGCTCATCAGTTCCGAGCTCATCACTTCCTGTGATGTCAATACGTTGTACTGTTAGCTGTGCGCTGGAGGGACCTGCATCTATCAAGTCTAGAGGCTAAATCTGAGTGCCACGTGTCCAGGGGGCTGACGAAATGCAGCGGCTACGCCTGTGGGACAGCAACTGAGGTGCAGGCCATGTAAAGCCCAAGGGCCCAGGTTCGAGACCCAGGGCTGGGAGAAGGCACATTTTGTCACAGCCCTGCAACTCAGCTAAGGCGGCGAAGGGGCAGACTGCCGAGTCTACAGAACCGGGCTGGATACCCAGGGCCAGGAGCGAATTAGGTAAATAAATACATACAGACGTACATAAAAGTAATAAGAAATTAAAAAGAAACGCAGTGCATGCGCTGGTGGCTTAGCGGTCTAGTCCACCGGGGGAGAAGTCCCACACAGACCCCGAGGTCCCGGGTTCAAAACCTGGGCCTGGGGAACAAGCAGTATGAACAACTAAATAAAATAAAAACACAGTGCTCCTTCTCCCTCTCTCCTCTGCCTGTCTCTGCTCGCCGTCACTGCCGCTGCACCTGTCCTTTGAAAAAGAGGGAAACGCAGCATTCTCTGCAACGGCACTGAAATCGAACCCGACCGTGACGCTGAGGAGCAGCCGGCCCGGGAGAGGCAGCTCACCTCCTTCAGGAATGGGGACTCCACCGCCAGGTACTTGGACACCACGTAGAGGCAGAAGAGATGGCGGTCGATTCCGGAGCCGGTCATCGCCAAGCGGTACAGGAGCTGGTGCTTCTCCGACGCGATCTTGAACAGCCTGCGCCTCTGCTCCACCTGACCGACACAGGGTGGGCGTCTGGCTCGTGCGGCAGGGCTCTGGGCTCCAGCGGGAGCCACCGGCCCACCAGGCACTGCAAGCGGAGGCTGCGGGGGTCTCCGGGGGACCTGACCTGAGGCCCGGCCGACGGACAGCCTGTCCCCACTCGCGCCTCACAGCGGGGCTGGAAAAGCACGCTTGGGGTCCTGTGTGCAGCCTGCCCGGTGACATTTCACTTGGACACCGATGAGATCACGACCAAGTCAGAAAGCTTGAAATGAAATTCTACAATATGACTGTGGGTCGTAAACAAGCTTCAGACGGATCTGGTCACAAAGCTGCCCCAGCAGCCCTTTGGAGGCCATGAGCCTGACCAGGCTCCTCTGGGTCTTTGCGGCCCGGAACCAGGGCGGGGGGTAGGGGACGACGACAGGGACCTGTACAGGCTCTGACCTGGCCTTCAAGGCTAGTGATGAAGGCAGCTGCTGAAAAACCAGAGCGACCTGTCCTCACAGCTCTGCTTCTTTCCCTAGAATCCACAGACTTTCCATTTCCAGAGCCAAGTGCTCCAGGCTCACGAGTCCCAGTGGGGCCCTTGGGCACAGGTCGCGCCTCAGCCACGTACTCGGGTGGCCCAGCAGTTGGCTGAGTCCATCAGGTTCATTGTTCTTCAATTTACGAAAGTAACCTGGTGATACTCGAGAGCCAACCTGAATCAGTCAGGTCCCGCTAACGGCCGAGCCGGAAGCTGCGTGAGTGGCGGAGGCCACCGGCCTCAACGACTCTTAGGAACCAACCCAAATGTTTCCAAATGAGTGACCTTTTCCCTGTGCGGCCCTCGGGAATTTCCCTCCGCCCTGTCCCTGTGGCAGACCCCTTGGGACCTACTCTTGAATATGAGCTTTCTTCCTTCCTGGCGACACCGCCCTGGGCCACCACGTGTTAGAGGTGCTGCGGGGAAAGCCCTGCACACTCATTGGCTTTAGCTTCGGCAGCGGCACCAGGGACCCCAGCCAGGGGTCCCATGGGAGGGCCGCCGTCCTGTCACCGACACATTGTGCTATCCGTTCTAGAGCACCTGCCTCCAACATCCAATTTCGTCTCCTCTGCTAGTTTAAGATTCAGGGGGCTCACCGAGGTCACAAAATGACTGAGGACTAACACACCCTTGAACCTGTGTCCTGGCTGAGCCCTTTCAGTCCTGTTCCCTCAAAGGAAGGTGGGAGAGAGGAGGTATCCAGAGTAACTGGCGGAGAAGGGGAGCGGGGGCCGGACCCGAGGGGCCTGTACACGGCCTCAGGTCCTCTTACAGAAGGCGACAAGCCGTGGTCTGCGTGCGCTCACCGTCTGGGCGGCATCCACCATGGCCAGCACGAAGTTGCAGGACTCAGTGGTACAGGAGCGCACAGTCTCCGTCCTCCCCTCTCGGAAGAGCCGGGTCATGGACGCCTCGTACGTGAGGCAGAACTTGCCCATGTCCTGGGAAAGGAAGACACTTTGAACACACGGCGGTGTGCATGGAACTCGGGGCAGAGGGCCGGTTAAGCCTAGAAGCAGGCGTGCCCGTCAATTTCGGTTCTAGTCGGTGGCAGAGTTCACGCGGGTGATGCAGCAGACACAGCAGGCGGCAGCTTTGGAGGGGCCAGGAGCTGCGGGTCTGTTTCCAGAGGCAGCTGCTGCCACGACACAAGTTTCCGAGCTTCACACAGCTACCCAAGTGCCAGCGCGTTCGGGGGTGCGGGACCAGGGTGGATGGCTACGGCGTCTGAATGTTATTTGCAGACATGGGTGCTGATGCTTCAAGAGAGGGGACGGGTCAGGAGGAGCGGCCTTCAGCAGGGCAGGTGACCACAGCCTGGAGCCCCGACTGAACAGGAGGTACGGCTGGGGTGCTGGCAGATGATTGGCAGAGCAGGTGGAGTTCCCTTTGGAATGCTCTCGCTTTCTTGGGGGAAACAGGGGCATTTGCTGAAGAGTAAGGATGGGGAGGAGGCGCTAGAAGTCAGAAAGGGGGCGTGAACCTGGCATTTAGGGGTATGGAGTGGATTGCCAGGGGACCCACCTGAGTCAAAAAAGCCTCAGTTAATACCAGTTGTGAAATTTCCCTTGGACGGCATCTAAGAGCGGGTCTAACTCCCGGGTTATTCATCCGGAAGCCTTTCACGTTCAAAGGGTTCATTGGGAAGCCGTGAGGAGGGGAAGGGAGGACAGGCAAACAGGAGGGAAAAGCACACCTCCAGCACCTGAGCCGTTAACGCGGGTCAACAGGGCACGACGCGGTGATGCTCCACAGCCAGCTCTCCAGCAGCAGACTGCGCGCTCAGCACAGGCATGCACCACACCCACAATTCAAACGACCTCTGAACACCTCAGCAAATGCACTGAGTCCCACTGCGCCCGGACCCCGCACAGGCCAAGCCGGCTCAGCACGTAGCCGGTTAACCACATCGTTTCTAAGGGGCAGGAGCAGAAGACACGTCCATCACAACAGTGACATCACGGGAGGGAACGCAAACTGGCATGAGCGAGGACTGTGCCCATGGCCACTTCATGCTGGTGGGATGTGAGGACTGTCCACCTCTGGTCCAAATGAAAAATAAACGTGGCCCCAAAGCAGGGTTTGATCACGAAGTCATTATTATTTACGAAGCCTCATTCCTGTATGACGGGCACGGTCCTGGCCTTGGGAACACAATGGCAAACAAGATGGATGGCAACCCTGCCCTGAAGGAGCAAACATCTAGGAGAGATGGGTGATGACCAGGACAGATGGGCCCACGCCAGGTTTTCTGACGTCAGGCATGTGTGCATGCACCGCAGATTCGGGACAGGCAGCGGCACTGTGTGATGCGGGGCAGCAGCCGCGACTGCATCTTCCTGCCAGCACTGACATGCAACAGGGTTACCTGCTGACGAGGCGTCAGAGGAGCTGTGCACAATGCTGTGGAGTGACAGACACGCCGAACAGAAATAAGACAGGGTGGTGCGCCCTGTGACTCGACCACTAAGGCGCAGGCCACAACCACTCCTCATTCTGGGCGACAGCAGAGCCCCTGGGGGAGGAGCAAGCCTGGCCCGGTCAAGGGCAGTCAGAGGCCGGTGCAGCCAGAGTGGGGACAGCGAAGCGGAATGCGAAACTAGGGAAGCCTGGAGGGACAGCACCCTGGGGGTGGCGGTGGTCAGCTTGGAGGCAAAAAAAAAAATATTCTGGTTTCCACTAAGCTTAACCAAAAATAAAGCACTTAGCAGCACAGTCAACAAACTAGAGCAACTGTGAGCAGTGCCAATGACAGTGACTAGAAAATCAAAGCCATTTTCACATCACATTATGGGTGTGCAAGATATCCTAGTATCTCACCTACACTTACCACTACTTCAGAATTACAGCTGTTATTGGACCTGCTATTTGGTATTTTGTGCATTGAAACTGCATTAACTCTACCCAAATTCTATTTTTAATATTTTGACATCTGCATTTTAATTCACCGATTACTTTCACATTTCCTTTCATGCTTTCTCGACGTAATTCTGAGGAGTCCCCAGGGTTTTTCAAGCTGGCACAAAGAATGTTCTGAAACAGACCGCTGGACCCCGCAGGATGTCTGATTTCTGCAGAAGCACAGGAGCTTGCAGCTCTGAGCTGGGCAGAGACGGTCCAAATGTCAGCTCTGACACGGCCCTTCTCAGAGTCAACATCCAAGCAAGCTCACATTATAGGGCTTTAGACTAGATGAGTCTGACTTAATGTTTTTAACAGAACATTTTGATAAATCGAATTTTTTTAAGGAAAGTGTAGACAGGAACGAAGGCAAGTAGGCAGGCAGGAAGAGAGAGGAGGAAGCATTTATTTCATTCAGTTGTTCATCCTGATTGCTCCCCCTTGTCCCAGGTCTCAAGCTAGGACCTTGGGATAGAGGTGGACATATCTGGTGACCTTAACTCCAAGGCCACCAGGGTGCCCCAAATCGACCTTTTTAAGATTGAGTGACATGTGAAGAATGGGTGTGGAGGAAGAGCAAAGAATGAGATCCTGATTATTTCTCTCCAGAGGGCAATGAATCCTCGTCCTTGGGTTAGGAAGACAAAGAGTCCTTTGAAAAAGCAACTTGATTTCTTAAATAACATTGTAATAACTGCTCTTGCAAAAAAAAAAAAAAAAAAAAAAAAAAAAAAAAAAGGAAGGAAAGAAGAAAACAGAGACAAATGTAAGAGAACGAAGCCCGGCCTCCACGGCACCTCCTCCTCTACAGGCCTGGTTGTATCACGCGTCTCACATACTTTAATCCCTATAAACCGACATCTGTAACCACACGGCGCATGGCCAGTGTGGGCGTCGCATGGCCAGCAGCACGTGTTCACTGCCCATCTCGGCGTCACATTTAATCAGCAAACGGACGCTGTCTTCTGACGGGCTACCACACACGTAAGCCAACGGGATGAGTGAACGCACTTTCACATGCACGGGGCGGCCAGAAGGGGCTGCTCGCTGGGCTGCACTCTCAGCGCTGGCGTGAAACCAAACACGCTCTTCTCCATAAGATGTGCCTGTGCTTTCCAGTCTCTTCTCTAGACTCCTCATCTCAAGCAAGAGTCGGGACACGTTTTCTGTAAAACGCAGGCCCAGTCCCTGCTGTCCCCCTCCGGCGGCCAGACGGCCTCGGCCATCCACCACCCAGCGTCACTATAACTGCAAGATGGTCGTGAACTCCCCTCGGCGCAGGCGGCTGGCTGCTCGCTTCCTCCGTGAACACCGGAATCTCATCCCATTTTCACAGATTGTGCAATATTCTTTTTTAAATCCAAGTTACTAATGTACAGTCATGTTAGGTGAGAGCCACCCACAAACAGGCGAAGGGCCCGAGCACACAGCTCACGTGGTAAGCGACTCGCTCTCACTTTCTTTCACAGCCTGTACAGATATCGTTTAACACTCATGTAATAGTCTATCGCCTGGAGACTCTGTGCTGTGATGAGTTTCCTAGATCTCAGATAGCTTCAAAGTTGTACAAAGGCATGCTGACCCTCAGCTTTGTGAGCCTGTCCCTATTTTGGGGTGCGATTCTCCTTTCTCCACAGACGTTTCCTCTGCGCGCGAGTGGCCGGGATTATTACTGTTCCCAGCTGCTGCAGGACAGCCTGCTCTCAGTCCGCCCTTACAAACTTGGAATTCAAAAAGCTTTGTAAATTTAGATGGGTAAAAATCCAGTCTTACATCAGGTGCATTTATCGCATTCCTATTTAGATTAAACTTTCTTTTTTTTTTTTTTTTAAAGGAAAGGTGCAGGCAGGCAAGCAGGCAGGAAGAGAGGAGGAGGAAGCAGCATTTATTTTTTGTATTTACTTGCTCATCTTGGTTGTTACCCTGGCCCTGGGTCGGGGACCAGGGTCTTTGGGACGTTCGTGGACTGTGCCCAACACAGTTAACCGCTAAGCCACGGGGTGCACGGACATTGTTGAATGTGCTGCGCACAGGCAGTGACTGTATCTGTCTGTGAACCTCTGATTGCCACTTGGGCTCCTTTTTTCCATTGGGCTGTTTCCCACAAAAGAAGAGCCACCGGGTGCCCCCTGATGGAGCAGCAGTTCGGTCAACGGCCTCCAAAAGAGCAAGCCACCCACCCCGGGGTTCGAGTCGGTTCTGCGGGACACAGCCACGTGACATCAAAATAAAAATAAAGTGCTGCTTCCTCCTGCACCTCTCCTTTAAAAAAAAAAAAGACACCGGTCTTTGCGGAGTTCTGCACTGGGAGCCCTTTCACATATGTCTTCCGGATCAGCGCACACGCCCTGCAGGTCCAAGGACCTACCGGCTGCACCGCCCACACTCAGAGGGGACCACGGCACGGCTGACACCCAAGAGTATTTATCATGTGCCGGGACATTTCGTTTCTCAGCGCTGTTATCCAGAATGGCTGTTAAATCTTAAAGGCATTTTTATTTTCAGTACTGGCCCAAAAGGCTGTCTGGTTTCTTCTCTGATCTAGGGACAGGATTAAACCTCTTATTAGATTGACAACGACCCAGGCCTCCCCTGCTGGGGGGTATTTGCTCCCTAAAGGGGCAGAATTGACTTCCTAATAATGGATTCCAGTCTTTGCTTTCACATTCGTGAGTAGAACGCACCTGTGGTTCTTTCTGGGCATTCATCAGGCTGGATGGATCCAGCACTTAGATGCGGTTCTGAGACAAACCTGCCCAGACTCACCCTCAGCCAAGCCACTCAGCTCCTCCGGAAAGCTCGGCTGCAAAAGCGCCGTCCCTGGGGATGCCGGGAGGGCTGACTGGCTCCTGCAGACAGGCCTCGGGGCCCGGGCAGGTCCACACAGCTCACGATCATCAGAGTGACAGAGTGAGGCTCCTTCGGGGAAGCCACGGGTGCCCGGCACTCCTCCAGGACGGGCTGGAGGCTGACGATTCCTCACACACAGGCACTGACCTTTCAGACTTTCTACCTTGCCTTGGGGTCAGCTTTGCCAATTGGTGCTACCGCGGAAAACATTTTCCAGCGTGCTGCGACGGAGCCCGGGTTCCTGCATGCGAGCTGCCCCGGGTCTGCGGCACCGCCGCCTCCTGTCCCCAGCTGCCTGTCCCCTGCAAAGGCTGCCTACCGACTTGGAAAGGCCAGCTTCTCCATCCTGAGAGCCAAGCCCTCGGTCCATTACATCTTTTAGTCTCTTGATCTGTGAAAGTGAAGGTCTCCTGCATTTCACTGGACTTCGGGTGTTCCAACCCGTCCTCGGTTTGGAAGAACGCAGCTTTGTTATTATCGGTGCTGAAAACTGTCTCAGGGCTGGTTTTAAGGGCAGCTTTGGCCGGTCCGCTCTACAGTCATGCAGTGCTCGATGCCGGGGTGTATTCTGAGACACATGTCCTTACACGGCTGGTGGATGACAAATGTCAGCGTGTCATGCCAGCCTACTGCCTACCCAGCTGCCGGCGGAGCCCCTGTGGCAGCACTGAGTGTGTGGCCCACCAGCGACGGGCAGGAGGACGTGTGGCTGGCGTGGCCTCTGCTAAAGGTTTCTCTCCATTCTGCCCCTTTTTTAAACTGGAGTCACAGAGGCGCTGACCCGCCAGGCACAGGCTCAGATGCCACCACTGAGCTCCAGCCTCGCCACGTACTCTGTCACCTTGGCAGCTCCCCTCGCCTCTTGGAACCTGTTTTCTCACCTGTAAAACGAGCAGAGCACAGCGCCTCCCTGCAGAGGGGCAGTGCGAGTGGTGTGTGCCCAGCACGAAGCAAACCCAGACGCTCGCAGGGGCCCCGCGGGGACCCCGCAGCGCGCTGCCGGTGTGCACAACGCACAGGGCACACGACAGGCGGTCCCGGGTCCCTTTATGGCTTTGGGCTTGACCCCACGCATTCAGTAGGAGGCTCTCTCACGACACGAGTCAGTGGGAGGGCCTTCTCCTATGCACAGAATGTTCTCCCTCTAAAGGGCTTCTCAGAACATCACCCCGAGCCCCGCAGGGAGAGGAGTTTTCCAGTTTTCCAGCTAAAAGCTGGCCACAGCTTGAAGCCACGGTGCCATTTCGCTTCCTCTGCCTCCAGAAACCGTGGTCCCTTTCTGCCGTGGAGGGCTCCCCGCCGCAGACAGCAGCCCCGTTTCCGAGGGCCTGGCTGCTTCCTCCCGTGGGGTCATCGCCTGCGTGCCAGATGGGGCAGGTGCTCAGAGGAAGGACGCGGAAGCGCGGTGCGCGTGCAGGGTGTGGGGACCCCGTCTGGCCCAGCGCACCTCCCGGCGCTGGCGGTGCCCACATCAGGGAGGAGGATGTCGAAGGTCAGAGACGCCAAGTCATTCACCCTCAGTGTCTCCTTTTCACTGAACTCTAGGACTCAGAGCTGCTGCCACTTCTTTTCTTGTTTTCTCTGATGATGTATGCTTTTATTTGTAATTAACTGTAGCAAAGGAGCACGTCATCACCACGTGACCTGGAGTCATGGTGTGCTGGGGGCATGGCCTCTGTAAGGGTGACTTCTCCCAGCCTAGAGCGACGCGACTCCATCGCCCGCTGCCTCACCGCAGCCTCTCGTGCCCGTGCGGGCAGGGAGCCGTCCCACTGGACTCCTGCCCAGGCCCCAGTGCCGTCACCACGGCACAGGCTGGGGAGACCGGCCGGCGGTGTGGGTCCCAGGCTGCTCCGCGGGGTAACCAGCCTCGGGAGGGCAACTTCAGGAGCCCCAGGAGCATCAGGACAAAGCGTCCGGCCTACCTTGTAATGCGCCATCTGGAGGGCCAGTTGGATGAAGGCGTCAGGGCTGGCGCGGCATTTCTTGATCAGCCCTTTGCCAAAGGAGTCAAACGGGAAAGAGTGGAAGTCCACATCGTTTGCCAGGATGCTGGCGCTGCTCAGCGCCGTCTCGATGACCTCCTGACACTAGAGGACAGGGAAGAGAGGCTTTACTCAACGACACACACAGAACACCGCGGGCCGGCGTGGGCTGTGGGGCAGCTGGGGCCCGGAAACGCGCGGGGCCGGTTTTCTACTCCAAGAGCCACAGCCCTGGGTCAGCACTGGGCACCCGGGCAGGAGGGACAGATGCAGACGGGGCTCCCAGTGCCCACTGGGGCCCAAATGCTGTTTTGAGCAGGCTGGGCAGAGGCGATCAAAGAGTCGGGTTTAACTCAATGGACGTGATGCAGCTTTGCAGCGGCTGAGCGCTCAGGCCCGGGGCAGGCCCGGAGCCACCTCGCATCGGGTTCAACTAGGTCACATCCTGAAGAAGGCGAAACTTGGGAGACAGCAAAAAGTCCAGGGCTGTCGGGGCCGGAGAAGGGAGTTTACGGCGGTGAAACTACTTTGTATGAAGCGGTAACGCTGGCTACGTGTCCTTTCACTTTTCTCAGGAAAGGCTGTTAGGTTTGAAGGGGAGCAGGCAGGCAGAGGGAGGAAGAAGCACTCTATTTCCATGAAGCTGTTTGTCTTGGCTGTCTCCCAGGGCCCTGGGTCATGAACCTGGGTCCTTGGGATGTGCCTGGACTGTGCTTGGACGCAGCAGCAGCGGGGAGGGGTGCACCGGCCGGCGGCGGCACCAGATGGCCGAGACACAGGCATGTGGACCTTCCAAGTACAAAATCCTGGTTTGCCACTGGGGGCCAGGGTGAAAAAGCAAACTCAATCAATAAAAGATGCTTCTTCCTCCTCTCCCTTCCTTCCTCCTTGCATTTAACATAAAAAGAAAATTCTTCCTTGGGCTCTAGGAATCCCTACCTGGATTAGATGAGCTGGGATCTGACATTAACTAACCCTAAAATACTTTTCCGAAAGGGCTTCTACTGAGTGGACTTCAAGAAGAACTAAAATCTGTCACTTGAAGCTTAAAAACGGCACACTGTGATTCAGACGACTGTCAAGTCCAGTTCAGCTAGAGCCAACAAGCTCAGACAACCTTGGACTAAAGCTTTACGAGAAGACGAAAGGTTCCCCGCCGCTCCGGGGGCAGCACGGCCCCCAGTCAGACCTGTGGGTGGTCCTGGGGTAGATGCACAGGAGGTGGGGCCACCAGGGACAGACTCACCTCCTCTGGGATGTCCCACTGCAGACGGGTGGGGGGCGGGAGGTTCGGGTGGGTGTCGCCTCTGCAGTGCCCGTCCTCCGCGTAGCCCAGCTGGAAGCAGTCGGTGGCCAGGACGTACTGCCGAACGAGAAACAGATGTCATGAAACCGTCAGAGAAGATGATTCCCGTTAATGATGACACAGGGCGCACCCGATGGAGCAGTGGTCGGGTGCAGTCCACACACATCTAAGGACTCAGGTCGGATTTGCGTGCCGGGGCTGGGGGGAGAGGGCAAGCAAGATGAACAACTAAATAAAATAGAAATGCTTCTTCCTCCTCTCTCTGCCTGCCTGCCTCTGCTGGCCTTCATTCCTGCCGCACCTCTCCTTTTAAAAAAGGGGGGTCAGAGGGTTACAGAAGCCTGTCTGATCTCCCCAGGCAGACAAATCCTTGTTCTCAGTGGAAATGCGTTCGGAGTGTAACACCGGGTGTGTGTGTGGCTGTGCTCACAGGCGCTCGGCACGTCCCCCCGCTGCCAGCCGCCTCTTGAGAGTGGCATCTCCACGCAGAGGTGCACGAATGAGCCCCCGAGAGGGTCAGAGCAGGGGACAGAACTCCCCGTGTGGCACTCAGAGACACCTCCAGCCGCCGCCCCCGGGGAACCTACACGTGACCCGCAAGCATGGAGGCGACTGCTCCTCCTGCCTGTGTCCAGAGGAAGACCGGCCTCAGAGACGCAGCAGCCTGTCTGAGCTCACCCGGCAGCGGCCAGGACCCGAGCCAGCTGTGAGTATCCTCGCTCCATCGATGAGCAAACCTCAGCCGGCTTACTGGGCAGGACTTACTGACCACCGGCTGGTCCAGCACCCCCTCTGCTCCAGGGGCAGAACAACGAACAGGACAGACAATTACACCCCTCAAAGTTAACTCTAGCTGGGAGCCTGGCAAGTCCGCTCCTCGGCAGACGCCGCAGGGAAATGGCAGCTCTCGGGGGCCTGGCACCGCTGTCCGCGGAAGCAGTACCCACTTACAGCGACGAAAAGTGAAAAACACTCAGTGTCCAGCCAGGGACGACTGGATAGCACAACGTGGCCCGTCTACACAGAGGACTCATTCAGCCACAAAGCGCAAGTCCTGACAGAGTCACCACCCAGACGAAACGTGACGGCGAGACGCTGAGTGAAAACGCCAGACACAAAAGACCACGTGCTGCCGGATTCCATTTCTCGGAGACGGCCGGAGCAGGCCGACTGAGAGGAGAAGGACAGTGCCTTCCAGGGCCAGGCCGGGGAGTAAGGACCTTCTTCGGGGCGTGATGAAAATGATCTGGAATTTAGGAGTCGCTGGCTGTCCCGCCGCCTGTGAAAACACCACCCACCGAACTGCACTCTTAGAGTAAGGATTCGTGGTGCACCTCCTGCTCGTCTACGGCTCTGACACAGTCCACGTAAAGCCCGGAGCTTGCGACCCAGGGCCGGGGGAACAACCGAAGAAAAAGAACAACTAACTAAATAAAAGCTTTTTCCTCCCTTTTTCTTCCTGCCTGTCTACCTGGCTCCTTCCTTTAAAAAAAAAAAGTGTGGATTTTACCCACAGATTCTATCTCAATCACACACACACAGAGATTTTTTCATGTTGAATCTTGGACTTGGGGATTATGTTCCAGTGACAGAGACAGAAAAACAGCCCAAGATCAGATGGCAACGCTGGCAGCTGGCAAAGGGCCTGGGGGCTCCAGACGGAGAGCGTGGAGGTGACCACACACATGTGGCGCTGAGGCCCGCATAGGTCTGAGCGAGTGAGGGGCCAGCCTTGCTCATAACTGAGCCCCCAGGAGACCAACACATCTAATCGTCTAAATAATGGGAGCAAACAGGCTTCTGAACAGAGCTGATGTAACTGGCATCGTTCCCTTGCTTTACTGTGTCGCAATCTCCCCTGCTGGAGACTAGGTCAGGTCCCATAGGTCCCTGCAGTCACAGCTCACTGTCAGCTGGGAAGCGACCACTACACGCACTGGTCACCGCAGTCTGAGACCAACTCCATCGTCCTTATCTTCTGCAGACAATTGGGATTTGGTTTCTTCCTCTACCCAAGCAAGCTCTTAGCGGCACAGCGCCTCAGCGTCCTTGGGACCAGGTGTGACAGGCCTGGACTTTCAAGCTGTGCAAAGAGATTTTAAAGCTTTTTGTCCAAAGGTGCTGAAGGCAGTTTGATCTTTGCTGGCTTTCCAGATGAAAGGCCTGCTCAGCTTTGCCCAGCAGAGTGGGCAGGCACGGAGCCTTTGATGCTGGGCAGCTTCTCATCGCGCATTAGTCTCCAGACCGCAGCGCTCCTGCGAGTCTGGCACCTGGTTTTCCTCCTTTTGATCCTTTTCCCAGACAACCCCCTGGTGGAGGATGACAGGTTAGGCTTTGCCGAGATCCTCACCAGGTGAGACTCAAGTGGAGTCGAGGAAGGTATGGCAGGAGCATCGAACCAGGTCTTGGGAGGGTGCAGGGGGAGACGGACACTTCCCAGGGGACCTGGGGTCTGGGATCCACACGGGACCTAAAGGGGCAGTGGCCTGGGAAAGGGGTCCTGGGCAGAGGACAGACGGCCAGAGGCCCCACGAGAGAAAGGATCACGTGGCCCTGGATTGTTAGCTCTGGAGGAAAACTGACAGATACCATCTTATAAAGTGTCGAGACTTTCCACTTTCGTAGAAATTTAAAGAACAAGAATGAGGTGAGGCAGTAAGATGTCGCCACGTGTTCATGTCACTAAAATGAAGTAATTTCAGGCTCACAAATCAAGCCCCTCACCCTGTGACGGTCTGTGGGGTGGTCGCTGCCTCCCATATGCACTTACTCCGCTCCAGCGTCACAGCAGATCAGGGTTTGAAAGATGGACAAAGGCAGTCCGAGCATTCAGTGGGGGTCTCAGAAGTGTTGGCTGCTTTAACAAAGCCTTAAAAAATTATGTGCCGCCCTGCTTCCCCCAGCTCAGGTGACCTTGGACCTGGGTTCGAGACCCAGGACTAGCGGAGAAAGTAATTTTTTTTTTTTTAGATAAAAAATATATATAGTTTCAGCACACTCTGGTGGAGGAGCGGTTAGGTCAATCGCCTCCAAAGGAGCCCAGGCCACACATCCCTGGATTCAAGACAAGGTCAGGTGAGGGATGCAGGGGGAAACAACCAGTGTGATCAACTAAATAAAAATAAAAGAAAATGCTTCTTCTATCTCTCTTCTCTTTCTGCCTGGACCTTTCCTTAAAAAAATAAAGCTACAAAGCCTCTTGGCTAGCTCATAAACCACGAGAACGGGATTTCTAGGTTAAGCCCATACATAGTTGATGATCCTAGAATTTAGCAACTTCTTTACACAAGAATTCGACAGGCATGTTACGGACATAAAACTTACATCCAGTGGTTCGTGGTAAATATGAAACAGTTCAGAGAGAAATGAATTTCAAAAGACGGCAGGGTCCAGCCACACCATCTTTTAAAGACCTGGGCAGTGGCTAAGGCATGACCAGGATGGAGATTGTGTGTGTTATTTTTAAACTTTTTTAAGTATTTCAAATTATACATATTGGTCAATTACATACTGGTCAATTATTTTTTAAGGAAAGATACAGGCAGAAATGAAGGTGAGCAGGTAAGCAGCAGGCAAGAAAAACACTCCATTCCGTCTCTAATTTTATTTAGTTGTGTATCCTGGTCTTTCTCCCTGGCCTTGGGACGCGAACCCAGGTCCCTGGAACGTATGTGGACTGCACTCAGCTGGAGGCAGCAAACCCAACTTCACCAGGGCATGCCGACTATTAATCATTTTCAGAATTATATGGTATGAAAAGCATGTGTCTTTTTCCTTAAAAGGAAAGGTGCAGCAGGAATGAAGGTGGGCAGGCAGGCAGGCAGGAAGAGAGAGGAGGAAGAAGCATGTATTTTATTTAGTGGTTCACACTGGTGTTTCTCCCAGCCCCGGGACTTGAACCTGGGACCTTAGAACGGATGTGCGACTGCTCCCAGATGTACTAAACCACCAGGCCACCAGGGGACACCTGCATGCTGTCTTTTTATAAACTAAAAATTTCATATGTTTGCTTTCATTAAGCCTGAAGTTTGATAGAAAAATCTAGAAAATAAAGGGGGAAAAAAAGGGAAGGGGTGGGTAATTCAGACTAAACCGCACTTCCGATCTGCCCTGAATTCCTGCTCTACGGGCAGCAACTGCCGTTTCCTTATTCACTTCCCCCAGGACATGGCATCGAAAGCGTCACTATTGAAGGAACCAAGTTGCAGGAAACAGAAGCAAACGCCATCGCTTGAAACTGACCGTCCTCTGCAGGACCAGCATTGCTCTAAGCCTGTGTGTCATCAGACTAACGTGACAAAGTTAAAGGCCGTCTGGGGTCTGGATTCGCACCACGGCGTCCGGCTGGCTCAGGCACTCACCTCCCACAGGTGGCCGACGATGGGTGCGTCGGCCCAGGAGTGCTCCGTGTTCATGCCCATTTTCCCGTTTTTGAAGGCAATGAATGTGAATGACTTGTCAAACCACCTGCGGGAAACAAAAAGGTGTGCGGAACATGAATGTCTCAGAGGTCAAAAAGCAGCACAGAGGACGGACGTGCTGACGCTGGCGGGCTCGGCCGGGGGACCACGCCTCGGGCAGGCCGCGGAGGCTGACGAGAGATCTCTGTAGTGGTCACAGCAGCAGATTCGACTGCTCGCCACTCACTGTGTCCCCGGATCAGCGCGGAGCCCGGCACTTAGGATGGGAGACTGGAAGGAGGCAGGGACAGGCTTTTCTACAGACGCACGAGGAACAGCAGAAAGATGAGGGCTACACGTGCCCCCACCTTTGTCAATCGGCCTTCACCCCCCACCCGACCGATGAGGAAGAGGATCCAGGTGGTGGAACAGCCTCCAAGCCGTCACGGGGTCGGGGAGCACAGCTGAGCACAGCGAAGAAGCCAGATTCGCTGTGTGAGTTTAATAGTGAGAAGAAAATTAAAAGCTCTATTTTTACGCCCGTCTTATTCCTTAGAGGACGGCAGGTCCCTGAAGACCTACGACAACGCTGAGGGAGGTCCTGGACCGGCGCTGCGGCGGGGCGGGTGTCCGGGTTCACGGGGAAGACGGTCTTTCAGGAGGTGCGTGTCGTACCTGTCGTAACACCTGCCATGCAGGAGAGACTTGGCGTAGCTATCCATGGACGTCACCGGGTCTTCCCTTCTGTATCCTTGTTCAGTTTCATCCAATGTCACAAAGAACGCTGCCTTTTCCACGGCATCGAGCGACTGCTTATTTTTCCCACGTCCAAAGTAGGTTTGGCGACACTTGGCCCAGGGGACCCTGCCATGAGGACGAAATTCAGTTAGACATGGAGCAATGTGGAGACACCTCCCTGCACATCATCTTTGAAATGACAACAAATAAAACCCTCGGGGCTCAGCCCTGCAGTCCCATCTTCTTCTGTCCCCAAAAGCATCCAGTCCCAGCTCGTCATCCTCCAATGCACAGGGCAGTGCTCCCCACCCTAAGCAGGAACGATCCTGCCCCAGAAGGAGGCAGAGCTGGGGTGGAGAAACGGCTCCAAACGCGGCGGCCTGGGACTAGCTCTGTCCTGTGCCCGAAATGAAACGTGCCCGCAGCGGAGAGGGACCTCTTTTGAGCTTCTCTGACTTCTGCCCTGGCTCCCCCCACACCCGGGCCTGTCGCGCACGGAGATGCCGCGGCGCATGCGGGCAGGACAGGGCCCCCCGCCCCGCACACACGCACAGGTCCCGGAGGGCCCGACCTCTCCCCGGCAGTGAGGGCCGCCAGCTTGGCCTCCCCGGGCTGAGGCTCCGACGGGTCGTCCAGGATCCTCTGCATCTGCTGCTCGATCTCCCGGGGCCTCAGCAGCCGGCCGTCGTGGTACAGCCAGACCTTGAAGTAGCGCCCCTGGTGGAACACGACGATGTGCTTGCTGTCCCGGAGGTGCTGGATGGTGTCTGGAGGGGCATGGGGCGAGACACAAATCCCGGGGCCCAGGTTAGAGGGGAGAAAGGCGCCCGACGGCCCCCTCGGCTCCTGACTCTTTTCCCGACAGGCTGCAAAGGGTCAAGTTGGAAGTCAGAGCTGAGAGCCTCGGAGCCAGACAGGATGACTTCTCCGCTCGCTCCTCCACACGCGGGCTGCGGCATCTCCGGCCAAGGACGTGCCCCCTCTAAGCCGCCCATTTCTCTCCCTCAGCATGGAGACGGCGCCCGGGCCCGTGCGATGCACAAGAACTCAGAGACCCCGTCCACGCGACGCTCACTTGTGCTAGAGCGTGCCGGTGTTTTTATGAATTCACTGCAATAATCGACAACGTGTTTGAAAGTGGAACATCACTTTACAAAACAGGAGAGAGTGAGCTCATAAAAGTGCACCCTGGCATCCTCAAGAAGCCTGTCACCAGGTTCCTCATGAGAAACAGAAAGAGACGGTCGCGGGCCGAAACTTTCAGAGAGCTGCGAAACGCTCAGCCCAAGGCCTGCACCTGGTAAAGCAAAGTGAGAGGCGATGAAGTCCTTTCCGGAAAAAGCAAAAACTGAGAGGTGCACCCTGGTGGCTCAGGTGCTAAGTCGGCAGCTGGGGCAGAGACCATGGAAGATCGAAGGACCTGGGTTCAAGACCAGACCAGGGGAACAATCAAAACAAATAAAGTGCTTCCTCTTAAAAATAAAACTGCTTCTTTAGCCTCTTCCTTCTTTCCTCTCTTAAGAAAGAAACTGCTTTTACCTTAAGATAAACAAACAAACAAACAAACAGGCAATTACAAAAGCTAATATTATTGTAAAAATGATTTCTAACTCAATTTTGTTTTCTACATAATTTAAGATACCTAGATACTTAAAAAGATCAGCCTACATTATAGCGAAGTTTTCTTCCAACTCCCCATTTTGTTTTCTCCCTCATTTCAGAGACTATTACCTTAAAAGTATTATTAGTTCATGATTCAGAGAACACACTGTATAAAGATATATTCTTGTGATATCAGCAACCAAAAACGGCAGCTTTATATGTGATTAAACTTCCATGCATTACTGTTTTCATTTAAGGATGTTAAGTGTGATCCCCATAGCAGCCAAAAAGATAGCTATAGAATACACACAAAAGCGAATGAAAAATAAATTTAACCATTTCACAATCAAAAAATCAACTAACCACAAATAAAGACATTATTCCTGGAAATGAGGGACAAAAAAAGCTACAAGATATGCAGAAAAAACAATGGCACAATAACAGAAGTCCCTCTTTATCAGTTGTTAAAAGTCGATTAACTGACTTCTCCAACAAAAGACACAGACTAGCAGAATTGATAAAAACACCAGACCCAGCTGGACACCGTCTACAAAAGGCACAGATGATGGAAACAGAAGGATGGAAAACAAAGCCTATGCAAACGGCAGCCAAGAGCGAACAGGCTGGCTGTACCAGTATCAGACACAATAGATTTCAAATTCAAAAAGGTTACAAGAGGAAAAGGATAGCGCGTTAATAAAAAGGCTCAGCAGCAAGACGATGTAAGAATTATAAAGTTACCTGTCTGCTAACAGACCATCAAAGTAAATGAAATGAAGAAATAAAGGAGAAACAGACATTTCTATAAAAACAGACACTTCAATATTTAGTGTATGATACTAGAACGATTAGCGAGAAGATAAAAAAGGAACCAGAGAACCTACAAACCACAATAAACCAACCCGATTCAACAGGTACAGAACACTCAACCCAGCCACAGGTCACACAGTCTTCTCAAGGGCATGTGGGACACTTTCCAAAATAGCACATATGGTAGGTCTCAAACGAACTCTTCACAGATTACAAAAGATAAATATCATATAAAATATCTTCTGCAGGCACAACTGGATGAAATTAGAAATATGTCATACAAGAAACACTGAAAAATTCAGATATTTGTGGAAATCAAACAGCACCCTGTATACAACCCATAATCAACAAAAAAATCACAAGGGAAAGTAGAAAGTCTTAGAGACCAATGAACACACAACATACACTGAAACGTATGGGACACAGCAAAAGCAGTGTTAAGAGAGCAATGTAGAGTTATGCATATTTCTACTTAAAAATGCAAAAGATCCAGGGCAGGCCAGGTGGGGAGAGTGAATCAGTTACATAGTAAAGAAGGAACCGGAATGGTGGTAGTGGACTTGGCATGTCACAGACAGAGATGGATTTACAATGATGGACACACCTTAGAGCTTAACCTGTGTCATGTCACAATGCAATGTCCCTTCAATCAAATCAACAGCCTAACTTCACAACTTCAGGAGCTAGGATGAAAAGAACAAAGCAAACCCAAAGCTAGAGAAGAAAGGAAATAATAAAGATGAGAGCAGAGAGAGAGAACAGAAAAACGGAAAATCTGTGGAACCAAAACTTGGTTCTTTAAAGAGACCGACAAAACTGACACACCTTTAGTTACACGGACTAAGGACAAGGCTCAAATTTCTAAAACCAGAAGTGAAAGTGGGATACTGCTCTTAACTCTGACGAAACACCAAGGATAAGAGAGTACTACGGTCAAGTCTACACCAAGAAATTTGGAAACCTGGATGAAATGGATAAATTCCTAGAAATGTGAAGCCGTGAAAAAACAGAAATGTGAAAAGAACTTTTTATCTAGAAAAGAGATTGAATCAATAATAAAAAAAAAATCTTCCACTAAGAAAAGCCTCAAACCTGACAGATTCTCTGATGAGTTCTGCTAAAACTAACAGAACTAAGAGCAATCGTTCTCACACTTTTCCCCAAAACTAGAGGGAACACATTCTGACTCATTCTGTGAGGCCAGCATTAATCTGACACAAAAGTCAGAAAAACTACAGCCCTATGATCCACAAATCCTCAACAAAACGAACACCAGTAAGCAGAATTCAGCTGCACCTGAAAAGCATCATCACCATGACAAAGGGACATTTATTCCTGGAATGCAAGGATGGTCCCACCCCTAAAAATTCAATCAATGGCAACACCAACCTAACAGGAGAGAGGAAATATGTTCAGTTCATCTGATGCAGAAAAAGCTTTGACATAATTCAATACATGTTAATGACAGAAACATTCAGTGGCTGAGGGACAGAAGGAAACCATATCAACCTAATCGAAGCCACACATGAAAAATCCACATCCAAGGCTTCCCTCTGTCACCAGGAACAAGAGGTGGATGGACAAGACATGAAGCCATGGCGCAATGACCGTTTCTGCTCGACACAGTGAGGGGAGCTCTGGCCGAGCAGTGAGTCAGCCAAAGAAAGAAAGGCAACCAACTTGAAGGGAAGAAGTAAAAGGATCTCTGTTCCCTGATGATAAAACCTTACGTGTAAAATATACCCCGAGGAACTCACCGAAAATCCCTCACTGTGAGACCTAATAAAGGAACTCCGTAAAGTCGTAGGATATAAAACCAACACTCGAATGGGAGCTGCATTTTTATATGCTAACAAAGAACATGCTAAAAAGGAAATTACACAAACAAGTCCATCTACAATAGCATCAAAAGGAATAAAATATTTACCGATGATCTTAAGCAAGGAGACAAGACTACAAACGTTGATGAAATTAAAGACATAAATGGAAACACGTGCCATGTTCAGGCGCTCGCTGCTGTGAAAATGTCAGCATTACCGAGCCATCTACCGAGTCAACTCTCTATCAAAATCCCAGTGCTGATTTTTGCAGAAATAGAAAACCTCATCCTAAAATTCACATGGAAAGTCAACAGATCCCAAGTAGCCAAATGTTGCAATGAAGAACTAAACTAGAGGATGTGCGTCCTGGTGGAGTAGGGGTTGGGCACAGCCCGCGTCCATCCCAAGGACCCGGGTTTGCATCCCAGGGCTGGAGGGGACTGGAGGGAACACCCAAGATGAACCACTAAATAAAATAAATGCGTCCTCCTCCTCTTTCTTCCCGCCTGCCTGCTGGCCTTCATTTCTGCCTGCACTTTTCCTTAAAAAAATCCAAAAGCAAGGCAGAGAGTCGAGTGGGGAAGACATCCTGAAGGCGTAACTAACAAAACTGACTCGGGGCAGGGCCATGCAAAGCCTGGGGACCCTGGTTGGAGACCTGGGACCTGTGGAAACAAAAACAACAAAACTAGAAGCATAGAGTCTGCAGGCATCAATGTCCACGTGCCAACAGGTTTTCTTTTCGTTGCTTTTTCTAGTTTTTAAAGGAAAGGCACAGGCAGGCAGGCAGGAAGGGAGAGGAGAAGCATTTTAATTTATTTTATTTTGTTGTTCATCTTGGTTGTTCCCCGGCCCTGGGTCTTGAACTGGGGACCTTGGGATGTACACGGACTGCTCCTCCAGGGAAGAAACCCACTAGGCCGCCAGGGTGAACCACCACCAAGTTGTCAAAACCATTAAGAAGCTCGGAATAGAAGGAAACTTCCTTGCAACCAAACGCGTGTGTGCGCTGTCTTCAGATGCCACACTGGCTTCCCCGCAGGGCCTGGGCCGCACCCACGGCGCCTCCGAGACGCGCCGGGGCACCTCGTGTGCCGCCACACGGAGAAACGGGGCCGTTCCCCACCGAACCTGGAAAAACCGCCACGAGAGCCTCCAGCCAGAGCCAGCGAAGTCGGCGGACCGCCCGGCCCAGGCCTGGGAAGACAGGACCCTGGAGAGCAGGCGCCGGTCTGAGTCTCAAGGCCTCTGGACCAGGGGGGCGGCCCCACCACTCACCTGTCTCCTCTCCTGGGATCCGAGAGGTGTTGAACATTCGCTCCCACTGCGCGGAGCAGAGTGGGATTGTGGAGCCCAGAAGAAGAATCTGGAATAAAAACAGGTTGCAAACAAACAAAAATCCCGTGAGGGGTAAAGGGAGTGAGTTGTGACCACACATTGCTGGGCTGTTTCCTGCGCTCGAAAGTTTGGCTTTAGCTCTCTCCACAGCTACACGATGCCCTTCAAAAGCAACAAGAGTTTCTTCGAAGGGCAAACTGCAGAAGGAGAGAGCAACAGAGGTATCTCCATTTTGGGACCATTAGGCCATCTTGAGAATTAAATTGCAAAGTAATTGCGCAGAGCACCAGAAGCCAGACCCCCGGAAAAGGAGCGCACACAGCCTGCTCCCACCACAGAACACTCGGGGCGCGCCGATCACACCGACGGGCAGGAGGCCGGTCAGGGGCTCCCTGGGCTGTGGAGGGGGCGACGGGAGACAGCGGCGCAGAGGCACCCGGGGGCGTCTGCAGACACTGCCCACTCTCGACTGGGTGGCGGCAGGCGGAGGGCTGCGGCTGGGTGGCGCCCCTGCCAGCTGCGCCTCGGACAAGGACAGCAGCACAGCCGCGCTCACCGGCTTGATCTCCTCCCGGTCCAGCTTGCGCCTGTACAGCAGGATGGCGTGGACGGCGTTGCCAGCTCTCGCGGCCTGGATGTGAGTCGGGCTGATGTACAGCAGGTCCTGTAACAGAAGCAGGTGACAGCAGGCGTGGCGCTGAGGGCGCGGCACGCCACCGGGAGGCCGGGGCATCTCCACGCTAACGTGTCGCCCGGTGCGTTCGATGACGCCGGCTCTGCTAGAGAATACTCTGGCTTCATTTTCCACACACTGATAGTTCTCTGGCGTTCATTTAAAAAGATTAATTTATTGAGACTTAAAAAAAAGAATTTTTTTTCCAGCCCTGAGTCTTGCACTGCCGTCTGTGATTTTAAAGGCCTGGGCCTCAGCTGCCCAAGCACCAGGGGCACCTGCTCAAGTGTGGAGGAACACAGGACCCGGGGACTCCTGCACTGCTGAACATACAAGTGCATTTTAAAATTAAATGCTCAGCACTATTCTCAAACGCTGAGAGCTGGAAACAAGCTCAGTGTCCCTTGTCAGATGATGGATGAAGACGACGTGGTCCATACACAGTGGACACACACAGCCCTGAGCAGAGAGGAAACCCTGTCATGTGAATCAACATGAATGGCTCTAGAGAGGATGATGCTCAGTGAAACAAGTCAGAAGAAAGACAGAGACCAGATGACCTCGCTCGCAGGTGGAACGTGAGCAGACAAAACAAAGAAACAGATGAAACAAAACCAACCCTTAGACACCTGCAAGAGAGCTGAGGTGACCAGTAGGGAACGGGGCGGGAGGTGGGGGGACGGATGGTGGCAGAGGCCCCTGGACGATGGGGAAGGACACTTGGTGATGTGGTGGAGGGCAGGTGTGCGGACGGACACATATTGAGAGATGGGCAACCTTTACATGATTTTATTTTTCAATGTGTAAAAATAAAAATGAAATGGTCACTAAATATAATTCAAGTCTGTTAAGGATCCTAGCCCGTCACCCCAAATATCCCCGTATAACACAGAAAAGGAAAAGCAGAGATAAGAGCAAGGAAATGAGACAATGAGGACATTTTCTGACTGAGTTAACCAAAAGGTTAACATAAAAGAATTAACCTGAATGCAGAGCAGTGCTGGCAAGTTTCTAAACTGTCAGACACGCTCTGAAATGTCTGGGTTTCCGGAGACTGAAGAAAAGGACCGGGGACACGCTTGGAGGTCGCTGGTGTGCGGGAAGGGCCCTTGTCTGGGGCCTGCAGGACGGACGCCCACCAGGTGGAGTCTCCTCGCACAGGCCACCCAGAAGGCCTATGATGACGCCAACAGTCTTTCCCGTACATTCCAGATTGCTTCAGGCAGGGAAAAGCGTTAAGAAAAAGGGAGAAAGAAAGGAGAACAGAAAGAAAAGGAAAATGATGAATAAAGATAAATAAGGAAAAGGGGGAATGTTTTCAAGGGAACAGAAAGGAAGAGGAGGAGGAGGAAGAGGAAGATCTGACGGTTACTAAGTGAGGCCCAAACCCAAACTGAGGGGCTTCCAACAAGACACAGGCACGGACTCTCCTAGGCCACCAGCGTCTGGAAGGCGACCACATGGCCCCTCGCGTCTTTCAGTGTTCATCCCTCAGGAGCCTTTGGGTATGGACAAGGCTCAGTGTCAGCCCGTGGGGACTCCTTGGGCAGCCCTCCATCCCCGAGCTCTGGGGGACAGGCAGGGCCAAGTGATGCTGTTGTGGAACGAGGCGGCCAGAGTGAGGACCCCTGCCTGCGAAGCCGGTTTCTCTGCAGAAAGTCAGCACCCATGAGCTGCTTCATGAACACGGGACCCCGCAGGCTCTCGGGTGGGGAAAGCTGGTCCGAGGCGCCCTCGGAGGGGCCCGAGGCCTTGGACGCTGGAGGCACGACACAAAGGAGCTAGGATCAAGCCCTCGACTTTCCCCGGGGCCAGCAGGCCCGCCTCCTGTCCTCAGCCGAGGACTCACCATGGCGTAGTAGTTGCTGTTGACCATCAGCGGCCCTCGTCCCCGGAGATAGATGTATTCCTCCCACCAGTCGCTCACCTGTGGGGGCAAACAGAGGAGACCGACACACAGTCTTAACTGGATGACACAGGCCGCCACTGCAGGATAGGGGCCAGGTGCCGCCCACACTCCTGCAGCCTCAGGGACCGTCAGAGGAAGACAGCACCAACTGCACAAAGGACAAGAATGGGACACGGGAGCTTCTCCCTGGAGGCGCAGCTAGAAGGCAGAGGCTCCTGCTGTGACGAAACGTGAGTGCGTGAGTGGTAACGCTCACGGGAAGGCTGCAGGCAGATGGGAAGGTGGCAAGAGGGGACAGCAGGCAGGAGGGCTTTACTCTGCTTTCATTCAGGTGTCCACAGCGGTGGTTTCCCCGGACCCCGGACGGGAACCCAGGTCCTTGGAGCCTATGTGGGCTGTGCTCGGCCAGAGGCGGCAGACCCAACATTGTTTAACAATCAGTTCTGTCCCAGATTGCTCCACAGACTGCTTCTCCTCTTCCCGCTTCTCGGGTCTCCCTGAAGAAGTGACCTCACAGTCCTATTCAGTCCCTTTCGGAGGGTGGGCACCAGCTCGGGTCCCTGTGCCCTGCTGTCCCCAGCAAGGACTGCCCCGTGTCCCCCCCCATGGCAGAAATCTCTTCCTGACCCCCATGCCTTCCAGATGGGGGACCGGTCTTTTCACTTTGTGTTAAAGCCCTGGGACAACATGGGTTTGCATTTTGGGTCCCGTATCCGTGAATACAGGGTTGACTTAGATTCAGGTTTTGCTTCCCGGGGTTTGCATTCCTGAACCCCAGGGGCCTCCGACAAGGGATGCCAACCGCAGAGGGAGAGGCCGGCCCTCGGGACTGAGCACCGGGGCGCTGTGCGTGCCTGAAACCCGCCCCTGCTGATGCCAGGACGCCTGGAGTTTCGATTTCAGTGGTTTTAACAAACAAAACTGACTGCACTTCTATATACTCACAATGAACAATTAGAACTTTTAAAAACATTTCATGTGGAATAGCATAATATTTGGGGATAGGCTTTTTCTTTTTTTTTGAAGGATCTTAGGGAGTGTTTTTTTTAAATTGTATTTTATGAAGAAACATCACACCAGAACATTACGTAGATTCACGGTGTGCCGCACCGTAAATCGACACGCAGTTCTCAGGGAGACCAAAGTTCCCGGAAGACTGTCGATGGGGGTCACACCCTTCACCCCGACTTGCTCTCAGGGATCAGCTGTGTGGACAGAACGTTGTGCTGCTAAGTGTGTAAATACGTGTGGAAATGTGCTCAAAGCCAACACACCTGTGTAACCAGATCAAAACCAGAATGCGACCCCACCGCTACCCACACCGTCCTCAGACCCCACCCCGACTTGTCGGGGGCGCTGTGACACCCCACGGCAGCTGTCCCTCACACCTGGCCTCCCGTCCTCTCCGTCGAGCGCCTCCCCCCGCCCGGCTTCCTGGCATCCGTGAACCAGAGCAGCACTTGACATGGAAAATTCCTCCGAGAAAAACTTACATAATTCGTGGCCCACCAGGATTTCAGCTTGAGGTACCACTGCAGTTTTGGTCCGAGACTGACGGCAAAGTCCTGGGCGAGAGCTGCCATCCGCTGGAAGTCTGCCTCCTCCATGAGAGGCCTCACCGAGTCCAGATACTGCAGTGGACGGGGAAGGGCAGGAAAAGCGTCATGTCCCTGGTGGTGTGCCTTCGGAACAATGCCAACATCTTTCAAAGACGTAACTGTCCTCCCACTTCGGTGCCACCAGCCCTCATGCATGTTGGCAAATGCCAGGGCTAAATAGAGATTCAGCGAATGACAGACAATGAATGAATTTCTTTGTTCTTCCCCGGCCTCCTGCATCTGCACCAAGTCACCAGAGCGCCAAGGTCAGTCTGGTTAGCAAGGAAATGGCCATGCTGTCTTCTTTCCACCACTGGCCTTTCTAAGAGATCTACTCTCACGGAGCCAGGTGACCCACGCTGCACGATGGGGTGAGGGGGGCTGAGAAAAGTCCGCAGACAGGGAGCGGGCTGGCGGCCAGGGCCGAGGGGCTGGGGAGCAGCCTGGACTGCTGACCGTCACGGGCTTGGGGGTGAAAACGCCTGGGAACGGCCGGTGGCGGTGGCAATACCAGAGCATGAATGCCTGTCATGCCACAGAACTGGACACTTTAAAGTGGCTAAAATGGTCAGCTTTGTAAGATTCACAATTTAAAAGTATTAATGATGACACAGACGGGAACCATTCAGATGGGCCTGTGGGAAGGTCTGTGTTTTCCAGTCAACAAATCTGCTTTAAAAACATGGAACAGTTTATGAAATCTGAAGCCTTTTAAAAAAAGCGAGATGTGCTGACAGGCGAGGGAAAAAGCGCTCCTAGAACACGCCTAGCAGGCACACCCGCCAGCTGGCACGGCCGGAATGGCTTCCCTGGCGGTCAGCATGAGACTGTGACCCGCCACCCCGGACCACGGCCCCCGGAGGCGCCCCGCGCAGCCGAGGTGCCCACCCTGTTCACGGTGTCCTGGACGGTGGGGACCGGCAGGCGCGGCAGGGAGGTCTGGAAACTGTACAGCATGGGTTTCCGGCCGGAAAAGATCTTGACCAGCCCCTTCAAGACAAGAGGGAGCGTTTTAAGAGACTGTGAAGACCGACCCTTGTCCTCGGATGCATGCGGCGAGCCCACGTGTACTGGTCTGCTGAGCGTTTTCTTTTCCTCTGGGCCCTTGTCCAGCCCCCCGCTCCTGGACGTGCACCACGGGGTCGCCAGATAAAAGCCAGGGCACCGCAAAGTCTGAATGACACACAGGCTCTGCGGTGGTGCCCAGCAGGCCTCCTCGGGTTCGTGACAACGGTCCGGCAGTACTTCTGCCTGGGGCAAGGGTCCCCGCAACTAGGGCCCTGGTGTCAGGGTCAGAGCAGGCTCTGGCCCCACCTCGGGGATGCTTGCGTGGCCCTCCAGTCACTGCCAGGCCCGGGGACAGTGCACATCTGCCGGCTCCGGCCCAGGCTTTTGCCTGGAATGGCCTCACTTGGTGCAGTGACGGTCGTCTTCTGCGACCGGACCTCTGAGAAATGTCTAGGGTGACTCTTCATGCTGGGAGCCAACTGGACGTCCGTCACGAACGCCAGTCTGGGGACTGTCACTTAACTGGTAAAGTGTGGGAAAACAGCTCTGAATCTCTTCTGGGAGCTAAATCCTGTTTTTTCTAGAAATCAGACATGTGTTTTTCTTTGGTTAATACATTCTCTTAACAAGGGAGCAGGGAGGGAGGAAAGACTTACTTAGTTCTGGTTGCCCCCCCTGCCACCCAGTCCCACACTTCAGGTCTCCAACCCAGGTCCTGGGCTTTCCATGGTCTGCATACCAGCATCTCAGCCACCTGAGCCACAAGGGGTACCCTGAATGCAGAAAACTTTATCTGAGCAAAGGCAGGAAGCCAGTTTGGGGAGAGTGAGGTGCAGGAAGGGTGGGCTTGGCCATGGGGTGGTGCTCCTGGGGCCCCCAAACTCCTTTCAGAGCCAGTCCCCAGGAGGCGGGTCACCTGAGTTGGGACAGCCAGAAATGGGATGTCCACACCCCTGCCCAATGAACAACACTCAGGCTGAGTCCGGGAGAGCTGGCAGAACCTGCTGGAAGCTCAGAGATTAAGGCAGACCTGGGCACATTGGTCAGCTAGGGAGCACCCAGCACCAACTACAGCTTAGTCTGGAAAGCCACAGAGACAGGGACTGATGGGGCCTGGATGGCCAGCCTGCCGACAGCAACGTAAGATGTTCCCAAGTTGCCACCATTCAAGAAAACATGCCTCCTGCAGTGAGTCACCATCTCCAGCAATCAGAGGCCGATCCCCAGGCCCCAGCCAAGGCAGGGGTGCAAAGGCCTGCTACCGGGAGCAGGAAATGCCACCCACTGCAGGCACCACGTTCAGGAAGGTGAACCCGACACAGAGGGACACGCGGCACCGTCTCCCTCATCTGTAGACTTGAGAGTCACACTCAACGAAACTGAAAAGCACGGTGTTCGCTGGAGACTGGGGGATGCAGGGGTGCTGGCCAGAGCGCAGCCGTCCCAGCACACGAATTAAACAAGCCCACTGAGTGTGCAGCGTGAAGGCTGTGCAAACCTCAAAGTCTGCGACGAGGGCAGATTTGTTCAGTGCTCTTTCCACAAAGTGGGAAGGGGCGCGGGGGGAATTTGGAGGCGAGGGGTGACTTCTCGGCACCGCGGAATGATAGCTTCACGGCGTTTCCTCCCAAAGGCATCGCACTGTGTGCATCACACAGTGACTGCGGTTCAGGCACCCACCCTACCTCCCACTCGTGGTTTTATACACCCCACCTGGGCCTCTCTGTGGCTGGCAGCTCAGGCGCAGGCCGAGTGCAGCCCAAGGACCCAGGTTCGAGACCCGTGGCCGGGGCAGGACAAACAACGAAAAGACAGGCACCACGCCCTGGGGGAGGCTCGGTTACCATCCAGACTTTGGTGGCATGACTCATCTTGCCGTGCTCGGCGAACATCCAGCCGTGGTAGGACAGCAGCACCTTCAGGGAGTAGCGCATGGTGAAGATGAGGGCCACCCAGAGCCCCGTGCCGAACAGCACGCCGCTCACCGCGTTCTTCATCTGGCTGGACATGCAGCTGCTGGAGAGACAGGACAGACAGTGGCTGCCTGGCCAGCGAGGGGGCACCTCCCATCAGCCCGGGGGCCCTGCCCAGGGGCCCCAACCCATTTCACCGTTCCTTGTGAGGAACTCAGATTGCTGGCCACAGATGCCCCCACGGGGAATGCTTTCCTCTGCAAGGAAGGCGATACATTAGCGGATAAAGATGGGCCTCTGCAATGAGAGAGAGGCGTGCCCTGGTGGTTTAGCGGTTGAGTGCACCACCTCTGGCTGGTGCAAGCCACACACATCCCAGGGGCCGTGGTCGGCGCCCCGGGGCCGGGAACAACCAGGATGAACAACTGAAAACAATCAAAGCAATTTTTCCTGCTTTCCTGCTTGCCTTCATTTCGGCCTGTCCCTTTCCTTAGAGAACAAAACTTTTTTTTCTGATGGTCTAATTGACAAGCAAACTTGGATTAAGGGGTGTGAGAGCTCATCTTTCATGAGAATCTATATTTTAGATTCCTAAGTACTACATTACTAAAGGAAAAACACACACTCAAGTCAAAAAAATCAAAGAGCATTTTAGTGTTAACAAATAAATGACATGTTCAGGATTTTTTAATCTATAGACACATACGCAGTTCCAAAAAAAAAGCTTCCTTTTAATAGATACATTCCTGGTGCACCCTGGTGGAGCAGTGGTTAGGTCAATCACCTCTGAAGGAGCACAGACCACATACCACACACCCCTAAGTATGAGTCCTGGGTCCAGGGAAACAACCAGCATAAAGAACTAAGTAAAAATAAAATAAAAGATCATTCCTCTTCCTCTCTTTACCTGCCTACTCACCTTTGTTCCTGCCTGCACCTTTCCTTTAAAACAAACAAAAAATTCCTTCCAGAGACTGCAGGGAATGGAGGAACACAGCAAAGCTGGCAAAGCCATATACATCTGCACTCGAAAAAGCAGGGATGACCCTGGTTAGAAAGACAGTTTCAGAACCCTTGAGGCTGGAAGACACTGGCCCCAAACCTGGCTCTTCAAATGGGGGTCAGACGTGGCCTCATTTATTGCAATGGGTTGAGAGGGACAAAGAAACACATCTTAGAAAGGCCCAGATTAGAAAGGGCTTTAAATAGCCAACACTTCTAAATATAATCCAGTTTTAAGAGTCAGCCCACACACGAAAGTGAATTAAAAACCTGTGTTAAAAACAGCAGTTTCAAACATTCATGGGAATAGCAAAACAGGGTGTGCAGAGGTGAGTCGTCTGCAGGAGGGCCAGCCTGCACCCCAAAGAACTAACGGGCAAGAGAGGAGAGGCTGAGGCCTGGCGTGACCGATCATGGGGGCCCTGCCCATTTCCCGGCCTCCCGCTGACCAGCGGGTCTGGCAGGTGTCCAGGCCCGGGCATGCTTGCAGGGGTGACAGTGGGTTTACGCCAGGCCTTGCAGACGCATATGAAAGTGTGAGCCAGCATTCTTGCAGCAGCTTGAGGCTGAGCGACTCGGCCGGACTCTGAGTAACTGCTGGGTTACGAGTGTCTGGAGGCTCCATGAACAGACCAGCGTTCAGGAGTAAGCAGCCGAGAGAAGATTCAGGGCTTTAAGTTAAATCTGAATCATTGCTTTTTGTCTTCCCCTAGCCCTAGGCCTTGAACCCCAGCCCATGGGCTTCCTAAGACTGGCATCCTAGCCTCCTGAGCCACAGTGGGTATGCCCATAATTGTTTCTTTCTTTTTCCAAAAAGCACTTTTATTTCAGTTGTTCATCTTGGTTGTTCCCCAGGCCCCCGACACAGAGCAGGACTCTTGGGATGCACGTGGGCTGTGCCAGTCAGAGGCAGCAGACCCAACCTCTCTTCCACCGGGGAATATCCCGCTGACTGTTCCTTTAGAATCATCAGAATCAAATGCAGTCCAGAGCTGTGAGTCAGTTTTCATCCTAGCCGTCTTACTTCCCTGTTCCAGTCTGATGGAACGATACTTAAAACCAAACTGCCAACAAGACCCCACACTTCACTGGTTTAGTTTAGGCCAAATCAGGGTCCTGGGTTGCACCCCGCCCCTCCATGACCCCCGCCCCCCACACAACTCTCGGCCCAAAAAACAAAGCCCAGCTCTGGGACGAGGACTCAAAATGCTCATGGAGGTAAATCAGCAACAGAGAAAAGGAACAGGCAGTCCGGACGGGGACGCACCACAGGCGTAGGGGCTGGCGGCCAGCAGATGCCCCGGGGGCGGTCCAGAGCAGCACCAAGCCGGGACTGGCCCGAGGCCGCCCAGATGCTCAAACATGGCCAGAGCGGGCGCTTCCGCCGTCTCGTGGCAGGTCCTCCAGGGAGGCTCGGGGACGCGGAGCCCAGGCAGGGGTCACGGCAGTTGGGGCATCCCCGGGACATCAGCGGGACTGCAAAATGGCCCCTAGGACATCCAGCCATCCAGCGGGAGACCCCAGCCACCATGTCCCTTCAGAGAAAAATACTGGCCCGAAGGCAGCGCTCTGGATAGAAAGAGAATCTGCTTTCGAGCGCCTAGAAAATGCTGAAATTCCCGAAGGCGAGAGTGTCGGGCCCCTTGGGCGATCTAAGTCTCGGACCGGGGAGTGAAGGGACTGAAGTCTCCCCAGAGAACCCCTAGCCATCCGTTCTCAGGGTCACAGAACGTTGGGAGTGCACTCAAGTGCAAAGACACAACCATGTCTGGAACCAGCTCCTGTGGCGGAAAACCTTTCTGGGGACCCTGGCCATCTAAGTGCACCTCCCTGTTGGTCACACCGGGGGCCCTGGAGCATCCTGGGGTGTCCCCAGGACATGGCCGCGCTTCTCATCTTTGGTCTTCAGAGGAAGGGCCACCAGGGACCCCAAGTCCCCGGGTACGGAAGAAAGTCGATGTAACCAGAACACAAGCTACCCTCCAATGGAACCCAGAGCAGTGACAGTCATCTTAGAAAAGACATAAAAATACCCGCTACAAGAGAAGCCGAAGCTTCCCAGGCGATTTGCAAATCAAGAGGCTGACTTACGTTGTGTCAAGAGTCTGGTTGATTTTTGCGATCAGTCCCAGCGAAGGGTCAATCTTGGCATACATGGTGGACATCACGCCCATGACCACAATGAGCCAACTGGAGGGGCTCGCGGGGTAGACGCCCGTGATGATGCCATTCTAAGGACAGACACACGCGTCGTGAGCAAAAGTCAGCCTGTGCGGGTCGGGAGGTGTCGGGCACGAAGGAGGCGTGTGGGCAGCTGAGCGACCTCCGTCCCCTTGAGTTCCTTCCTAGAGCCGACAGCCCCCCCCGCCCCCCAGCCCTTCCACGATTGTTCGGCTTCTCCCCTTAACCATCTTCTGAGCCAAAACCTCCCCGGAGTCCCCACGTGACTCCAGCCCCTTTCAGCGCTACCCCCAGACGGACTCACGTCCCCCAACCATGAAGACCTGTCCTGACGGGCTGCACCTGGACTGTCCTGAGACCCCCACTCCAAGGCCACCCTTCTGAGCTGCGTCAAAAAACCACTTGGCCCCAAAGCATTTGCAGGACACTTCACTGCATGCGCAGGATTTGCTGCTAAATACTCCAGCCAAAAAGAAAGAAAGAAACCCAGAAAGTGTCGGGACTAGCAGGATGGAATAGACACTGCTGGCTGGGAAGCTGCGTTCATCATCCTCTGCTTACGGGCAGGTTTCGCAACGTCCCATTAAAACAAGCTCTTACTAAAGCCACCTTAAAAAGAGGCTGGCTTGACCCAGACAATGCCTGTTTAAACTGTGCACACGTGATCTGCATTATTTTAGAAGAGACTTGCATCCCTACTTGCTGACCCCGGCGAATTTCGGTTGTTAAAAGAATGAAGAGGTTTTAAACAAAGGGGGAGCGGGTTTTCTGAATTTCTCTGCAGTAACAATGTTCTTTATAGACAGCAGACATATAGCTATAGATGGACAGAGAAGTACAATGGAGAGGGAAGGTTCTAGATCAGTGTCTCCAGCACAATCACACCCTCCCCTGCAGCGGCTCCCACACACCAAGGGAACCCTCCTCCTCTTAGAGATGAAAGGAACCATCAGCTCAGGCAGGGCCATGCCCTGCTTATCGTTTATTTTTCTTGCCTCCTTAGCTGCACTCAGATCTTCAGAGAAATCAGAAAACAGCATTTCCACTGGGTCAGCAACATGGCCACACTGCTGCACCAGTTTCCATCTTCCGAGATTTGAGGGCTTAGAGGACTGAGCAGAGGGTGAGGCCACAGGCCAACGTCGCTCTACCCATAGGTGGTGCCCTCTCCCACCCCCGATGGAGGGCTCTAGCAGGCGCAGCACAGGGACTGGAGGTGACCCACCGGTGACCTGGGCCCCAGAAGTCTGGGGCTGAGCCCAGGACACCTGTCCAGACAGGCTGATTCCCAGGGCCGTGCACACGCTCGCCTACTCCAGCTCCTGGCTCCTCTCAACAGGCCTCCCCGCGTGCCCCGGGGCCCGAATGCACGCGCTTTCACCTTGCTTGAATGTTTCTGGCTACTTACTCCTTTGTGATTTTAAAATAAATTACCAGCGAGGCCCCTGCTTGGAGAGCGCAGGCATTTCCACTGCCTGGCAAGCAGAACTGAGACGGGCGGAATGCGCCACACGCGAACTCGGGTGTGTGTTTCCACGTCTGACTGTCCTGGCAGCGGTGTCTGTCACAGGCCGCGCCGGGGGCGGAAAGCCACCTTTTCTGAACACAGCGCTCGGGACAGCTGCCTGACACCGGGGTGACTACCGTACGGGTGTAAACAAAAATCGGGCACCTTGAATCTGATGAACTTCTTTTTCCAGGAATGAAGTCCAGACAGATAGATCTGCTTCAGGGCCTCATGGCTCAGCCGCAGGTCGATGCCGTCGGGAGTGACGGTGAACTGGAAGGCCACGGCTTGGTGAGCTTCTGCCATCTTCTGTGATCTCCTGGAAAGGACAGAGAGCACGTGACACAGGGAACCTTTCACCAGGTCTTAGAAAACCCCTTATGCTGAAGGGCAGGTCGCTTTGAATATAAGACCTTCTGCCCCATTTAGCAGAGTGGAGTCCGAGGTTACACCCACCCTTCCTTTATCGTCCATCATGACACAGACATCCTGCCTCTGCTACAGCCCCTCCCCTGGCCTGGCCTCCAGGCCCCCAGCCCCTGGAGCCCTCACCCAGGCCCCTGGCCACCCCACAAAACCGCCCCTTGGGCAGTGGCCGCCACACTGGTGACACAGAACCAGAGGGCGCTGAGCAGAGTGTCCTGCGGAGGCGAATCTCATACCGGCTCCGAGAGGCGGCTTAGCAGGAGCCAGGGGACCACGAGCAGTCCACAGGCCCAGAGGCCCTTCTGCGCAGGAGGGACGCAACACCAGCTTCACCTGTTACTGTGGGCACGGCGGCTGGTCTGAGACGCCACTGTAGGCACCCAGGATCAGTGTTTCCAGAACCTTCCTCCTTGGGGCAGTAGTGGAGACCAGACTGACCTCAACCAGGTTGCGGGGCCGCCACAGAGGGAAGCCCGTGACGGTGCCTGTCCTCCTCCCTGGCGGGCTCTGGACACACGGGCCCCTCTGCCACCTCCAGAAGGCGCGGTGCACTGCTCTCCTGAGAGCTCTGCCTCTCAGCGCTGCTCAGGTCAGAAGGGCTGACGGAGAACCTTGCTCAAAACCCCGAAGAGAGCACTGCTGTCCTCGTCTGTGCCCGTCTGCCTTCTGAGAGTGCGACGCGGGCCCGTCAGAGCGCCCGGAGCGGCCAGCGGCCAGATAGGAAGAAAACCAGCCTGCATTCCCGTTCGTCCACACCTGTGCACTGGCCGGGAGCCGGGCCGGGGGGCGCCCCTCCCGCAGCTCAGGCGCGGATGCAGAAAGTGGGTGCCCGGGGGTCCCAGGTGACCCTGACAGTCAGAGGAGTCCACCAGAGGCCTAAAGGCAGACCTGGGATGGACTGGAGGTCGAGCCAAGAGCAGTGTAGTGGGGTCAAAAGCAGGGAACTGGGGTCAAAGGCAGAGTAGCCAGGGTCATTAGCGACCCGATGACAAGGCAGCTCACTTGAGAGAAGAAGTGGCAGCTGGGGCTTCAGGGCAGCTGTTCCTGCTTCTGCCCCAGTGAAGACCACCTGCTGCGGGAGGGGGCACACAGGGCAGGCGGAGGCAAGGGGAGTAGGGGCACCTGGATGGCGCAGCGTCGCGCCCGACTGCTGAGGGCTGCGGGGCCCCGGCCGGCTTCGGAAGCGTTGGCTTTTGGCTTGAAGCCCCACTCGGCAGAGCCTGTCACTGACTCAGGGTGTTGATGTGGGGAGGGGACAGCCTGGGGCTCCTGCCACACTCGGGAGGTGCTAGGGGCAGAGGAGGCGGCTGGCAAGGGCACACCTGGGGCCTGCAAGCTCTGTCTTGCTGACTTTGAAGCAAGTAGCCTGGCACAACGGCTTCCCGCCGGGCCTGCCTTGGCGCTCGGCTGGCCGGACCACGCGTCCAGGGCTCTGCCGACGTGAGGCAACCGACCTCAGCCTGGAAGCAGCTAGGCCCCTGCCAATGCCGCTCTTGGGGAATTTAGACTGTTGGCAAAGGCGCCCCAGCCAACAGCTCAGAACCCACGTCTGGAAAATCTATCCAAGGGGCTCCTGGCGCTCCCGACGCCCCCAAGTTAACTCCTAACCGTCCCTATGGGGCAGAGCCCAAATCGTGGCCAACAGCAGGTGACCGCTCCCCTTTGGGGGTTTTAAGAGAACTTTGTCGAGGGAACATTGCATCCTAACATGATCTGGCTCAGGTAAGTCCGCATCTGTATGTCCGCAGGGAGTCACCACCGCTAGTGGTCAGCGTGCCCGAGGAGGGCCTTGCTCAGAAGGCCAAGGGCAGCTAAAGGTGATGGATTAAATACAGAGTTTGCAGCCACGTGCACCAGCGAGCATGTGCGCTGTGCGCTCAGGAATCAAGCTTAGCTGGGAGGCGGGCGGGGAAAACGGAAGGAGAGCCTTGTCGGAACTCTGAGCTGTTTGGACTGGTTCCACCCCAGAACCAAACGGGTCCGAATGGACACTTTGTTTTGCAGGTGCCAAGACAACGGACTGAAAGCAGCCACGGGGGGAAGGAGGGGCCCGAGGACACGGGTTGGGACAGCCCCGAGCAGCTGTGACAAAGGCAGCCCATCCCATGAACATGTTGCGTGGCCAGGCCGCCTCTGCCACCTTCGAACTGCTCCTTGGAGCCCAGGACGGATGTCAGGCCCTGAAACAGGGTAACAGGGTGGCCGGGATGTGGACACAGAGACACAACCCTCTCTCCCGGCAGGTGGGTGTACCTGTGCATGGAGGGTGTCTGGGAAGGCCCTTAAAGGGTTGGACCTGCCATTCCCACAGGACCCAGGATCTGCCCAGGTGTCACCCAGAAGACCTGAAAGCACCCGCCCGCAGACACCCGTGCCCAGGCTCCCAGCAGCACACCGACGGCACCAGACAGCAGAGCCCTGCATGTCACGAATGACATGAAACGTGGGCTGTCCACACAATGGAATGTGGTCGTGAAAAGGGACGAAGCCGCGGCGCCTTCAGCCTGAAAACAGCACTCGGGGGCAGCAGCCACGCGCAGAGCTTCTGGTGACAGGAAACACCCGGAACGGGCACGTCCTCAGAGGCAGGGCTGGTGTGACTGCCCAGGGTGACAGGGCTGGCACCCTGTGAGGGCTGATGAAAATCGTCCAGAACTGACTGATCACTGCGCAAACCTGTGAGGCCGAAATCCACGGACGTGTCGCCTGAAGTGAGTGCCCTGCAGGAGTCTATGGCGACGTTTAAAAATGGCTACTCCTCGCGAAGCTGGAGTTGTCTACCTAGCATTCAGCACCTCGATCTTCCTCAGATCGCTCACGCGGTGGGCGGTAGGGGTGGCGTGTTACTCGTCCTTGCCCCTCCGTGAGGCCTCCCGCCCCACCAAGGACACTGTCCAACAGGTATTAGGGACTTATCCTTCTGTCTCTTCAGCTGTCAGAGGACATTGTGGCTAAGTTTTTAAAAGGGCTCGCTTTTAGGGCTGTAGCCTGAAAAAAGGGTCAGTGCACTTTTCCCTCTCAAGTCTGGGATCTGGTCAGAGTCCCCAGGGGTAAGGGGGCAGGAGGCCAGGGTGTGATGGGTTGAAGGTGGGTGGTGGCCATGGGGGTTTGCTGTAGGTGGAGAGCAAGCTCCCAAATGAAGAGCTTTTCCAAGCTCCCGGAGCCGCCAGTCTGCCTTGGTGAGGCCTCTGAAGGTCACACATGTCTCCCCCATTAGCCCCCTGGAGAAGCGGCCAGAGATCCAAACAAGAGCAAAGGCCTCCGGGCTGCAGCCGCCCAACGGCCTCGCTCTTCTCCGTCCAGGGTCCACAAGCCCTAATATCGGCTCCACCAGCCCAACCCTGGCCGGATGCAACAACCCAAACAGGATACGCCCTCTCACCTTTCATCCAGGTGCCTCCCAGTCTCCCCAGGCAGCAGCCAGAATAGCTGGGGATGGAGCCACCCATGAAGACACTGCCACCCTTTCCTGGGCTGGGCCCGGCCTCCGCCTCACGCAGAACCGAGGACTTTGATCTCCAAGTGAAACACACAGGAAGGGAAGCAGGTGACTCCGGTCCCACCCTCCCGCCTCGCCTCGGCCCTACAGTCTCAGAAAACCATTGACAGGGCACTCAGGATGTTCCCAACAGTGACGGGTGCCTCCTACCGCCCAGGCCAACCTGGAGGGACTGCAGTCCAGTGGCCTGCAGAGCTGGCAGAGGTCCCTGAGATGAGCCAGACCCAGCGACTCCCAGGTGAGCGCTCAGCAGGCTAAGCCACCTGCTGTAACAAACAGCCTTGAGGTGTGACACCTGGGGTGGGCTGGGGAACAGAGGAGGCAGGTCATTAAGTTCATGGACAATCAGGAATTACCAGGATCTCACAAAGGCCCCAGTCAATCTGACTGTATGATACAGCAAAGACTCGTCTTAATGGTTGTAAATTGTGGTCCTGTAAACACAGAAGAGCACAGGCGACTGTGAAGGCCACTCACTCGAGACGGCCCCGTCTCCAACTCTCTGGGGGGGGGGGTGGCCCTCCCTTCAATGCGGCACATGGGGCCCAGGATGGGCGTGGCTGTGCTATCCAGCCCTCGTCCCAGCGGGGAGTCCCAACACGCACAAGGAAGGGCCCCGGGGCCAGCTGGCAGGCCGGGCCGGCGTCTGGACTGGGGCCCCCTACACTGGACACTCTATTCCTTCGACCTTCCAGGACAGCAGCAAAAGCCACCGTAGGCCAACGGGGCTGCCACGTCCCACGCGCAGGGGCCTCTCTGTGCTGCCCACTCCAGTTTCCTCTCCCCGGGAAGGCGCGGTCTGCCTCCACTGCTGCCGCTCACCCTCTGTGCCCCTGCCTGGGGGAGGCTGCCCCCACGTAGCCCTGTCCCTGGTTTAAATGCCGCCTAGGCACAGGTCTGCACCAATACCAAAGCAAGTAACTGGAGATGAATCTCTCCGGCTTTTCACATCCTCCCCACCAAGAACGGGCACATGGGCCAGGCTGGGTGCACACGCTGTCCTCGCTCCCCCAGCTCATGCTGCACGCGGGGACTAAACCTGCAGGTTCTGATGGCCACAGGCTCCACTGGGACCATCCCCCCTGCACCCAGCCACCTGGGCAGGGAGGTGGCTTCCCCAGGGACAGCTTTCCCTCCTGGGGCCCAGCTGCTGGCAGAACAGACACCTGCGGCCCAAGCTCTCGGCTGGCTGGGAACATGCAAGAGAAGCAGGAGGGAAGAGAAAGGACGCAAAGAAGAAACGAGAAAAGACAGCTGGATGAAAGAGAGCTACATTCACACACATCCCCCATCTTTCACTCGGTCTCAAGTCTTCAGTGGACTAACGGAGTCCTCCGGGCATGAAATCAGAGCTGGGCAATGAGAGGGCTCCTTGTTGGGGACACCAGACCAGCAGCCTGGGGTAAACCCCAAGTGGCCGCTGTGGCTGCAGCCCCCAGCTGCCAGAGGGATATCCAAAAATGTCATCCACCACACCAAGGACCAAAGCCCTGCCTGTCTGTCCAGGTGGCCGGTGTGCCCTGGGCTGTGGGTCTGCTGCTCTTCCCCGCGGGAGTGAAGTCGTGTCCAAACACATCAGGGAGCACACCTGCCCGTCCACTCTCACGAACCTCCTCAGCCAGAACGCCCCCGGGCTGAGTGTGTAAACCAGGTGAAGGTGCCCAGGACAGACATCCCAAGGTCCAGGTGAAAGCCCTGACGCGCTACATGCTAATCGGCTCAGAAAAACACTGCAGAGTAAGAGGGGAGAACGATGACCTACATCACCGTTTAAATCCTCCTCCCCGGTCTCTCACAACCATCCCAACACCTCACAAGCCAGTCGTCCGGTCACTCCCCTGGCCGTGACCAGTGGCTGCCAGCACTGCCAGGATGCCTTTCATTGTCCTCGCTCCACACCCAGCTGCAGCTGGAGGCCCCTTCCAAAGCCGCCGCAAAGCGACCCGCTGCGCTGAGCCATCTCAGGTGCACTCGCCTTTCCTCTCCCAACAGAAAGCGAGCTTCTCCGGGACGAAGCCCAGCTTACCTCTCTGAATGAACTCACCAGGCCCCACGGTTCTCAGCACAGACTGTGAAACAATTTGAGGGGGAAATGCTGAAGCAGCAAAAGTTGAGAACAGAAATCCCATATGATCCCAACATCCCACTTCTGAGAATCCACCCCCAAAACACAGCAAAACTAATTTGCAAAGATGCCTACACCCCGTGTTTACTGCAGCCCCCTGCACGATAGCTGAGAGCTGGAGACAACTTCAGTGCCCCACGTCAGATGGTGGATGAAGACGTGGTCCATACACACAGTGGACACACACAGCCCTGAGGAGAGAGGAAAGAAACCCTGTCGTCTGAATTCACATGGATGGACCTAGAGGGGATGTGATGATGCTCCGAGAAATGTCAGAAGCAGAAAGATGAATACCACCTCCGTGTGGGATATAAAGAAACAAGGCAAAGGGGCAGACCAAATAAAAAGCAGCCCCTGGACACTGGCAAGAAAATCGAGGTGGCCAGTGGGGCAGGGGTGGAGGGTCCGCGGACACGGTGGAGGCAAGGGCGTGCTGACACACATTTGAGGAGCAGGGAGCCTGCAGACATGGGTTCGTGTTATTTTGTAAATCAAAATTACCTCAATAATAGACACTGTGTACATGTCCAATCTGCTAAGAAAAGCTTCATGCTAATCCTTTGGCTCACTGCCTCCCCGCTCCAAATCCTTGACCAACAGGCTGCTCTGTGCCTTTTCAAATATCACTTTGTCCTCTTTCTCCACAATCCACTTCTTTTAACAACAATTAAAAACAAAAACAAAAACAAAAAAAACCCCTCTTTCCTAAGGTCAGTGACCACCAGTCAGAATCCTGCCATCAAGCAAGAGATTCTCCCTGGGCAGGTGCACCGACCGTCCCCCTGAGGCCCAGCCCTCTTTACAGCCAAAAAGGAGGTGAAAGGTCATCACAGCGCCAGGTTTCGAGACCTGTCCTGGGAAAACTGAGATGTGGCCATCACCTCTGTTATAAAACAGAAAGAAAAAAAAGCTCGCCGCCAGGCCAACAGACTTCCAAGAAAGCAGAGGCACCTAAATGATGTCAGAAGTCTTTCAGAAGAGCCTTGAAATCAGCAGATGAGCTGAGATAGGTGAGTAGATACAGAGAGAGGCAGATGACACACACTGATTCATTTTCACCTTTACGACTGTGAAGGTGTAAAACAATCCTTCTACCTCCCTCTCTGGCATCTGCTGGATCATGTGATTCCTATTTCACCTACACGAACCCATGAAACTCCCACTAGAACCCAAGGAGTGGGGTTGCTTTGCTGTCTCACCCCGCTCCACACACGAGGAAATCAAAGCTTGGAGGTCAACAGGCTTTCCCGAGGACACAGACCGCAGCAGCAGAGCTGGGGATCCACTCCCAGGGTGACCTGGTGTGCCCTCCATCAAAATTTCCACTTGCCGCTCCAGGAGTTACAGCACAGAGGGAAATTAGGTCACTCTTGTAACTCAGAGGATGTGCTTGCAGCCAGCAATGAAATTACAGTAACTACAGACAGGACAGGGGCCAACTCGAAGGCAGGACAAGTCCTCCCACTGGACCCGCACGTCTTGTCTCACAGTCGACAATGTGGGAATCCTCAGGGAACAGGCTGCCCACAGCGGGTGGCGGCTCAGCTCAGCCTGGACACCGGGCAGGGTCTCCAGGGACACAGCCTGTCCTCCCCCGCCCCCCCACCCCGTCCTCAGGGACAGGGCCCTGGCCGCCGCCATGGCAAAAACCCGAGACACAGCAGGCAGGATGGTCACCACCTATGACAGCGCCCGGGAGGGCTCCGCGTGGCTCAACACAGTTGTTTCTGCCTCCAGGGCGGTCTCCAACTCGGGGAAACCCCGTTCATGCACCATTTCCAAGGTGGCAGCAGGCTGGCCTCGGCACGGTTCCCCCAGTGAGTCAAGGGATGGGCGGACAGTTCTGGAAGGGCCAGAAGCAGCCCAGGGGATTCCCTGCGACCGGCACGAGCGGTCAGCTCCTTCTCGCGCTTTGGTATTTACTGACGACAGGGGCGAACAGGGTGAGACCGTGTGGGCACAAAGAGCAGAAAAGGAAAGAAAGAAGGAAACCGCCCGTTGCGCATGTGGGCTCTGCACACTCACATCTGTGTCCCCGTCCACCTGCAAAGGCGGCTCTCGGACACTGAGGTCTGCAGCTTTTCTGTAAGTGGGTGTGCAAGTCCACGCAAGTAGGGGCGGCCGACGGGTCAGGTCTAGTCCAAGGACCTGGGGCTGGAGGAACAGTCAAGATGAACAACGAAATAAAGTAAAAAAAAATGCTTCTTCCTCAATCTCTCCCTGCCTGCCTGCCTGCGCTCATCTTCATTCCTGCTGCACCTTTCCTTTAAAATTTAAAAAAAAAAAAAAATCAATGCAAATGATCATTTCCGCAACGGCATGGAGGGACCTCAGAAGCAAGAACGAAAGGCTCAAAGCTCACTTTACATTTCTGGGAGGGCTTCAAACTTCCGTGTGTAAGCTGTGCCCTGAACTCAGTATCGGCATTACTGAAACAGGCCATGCAGTGCATTGCTTGCAATCAGGTATATTCTAGCAATGCACTCAGTTACAGGGTGAAATCTGCTGAGCCGAGTCAGCTTATAAAGGGAATTCCAAGTCATTCTATTATTTTCCACGGATCTCAAAAACAACACACTTCCTCCTGCCTCCCGAAGTGCTATACGAAACATAAAGCCAAGTGCAGGTAAGCCTTATATTGTGCCAAACCAACAAGATAAATGTGATCACTGAAATGTGTGATCTTAGCAAGAAAAAACTAGAGAAACGGCACCAAGGTCACACCGGTACAAAGAGCTCACAGCATGTTTCCGCAATCCAGTCCTCCAGGCTGTCTATTCAGGTGTTTTTCTTGAACACTTCACCCAGAAAGACAGGTTCCAGTACTGCTAACAGCACGGGACACCAGGATATTGTCCCTAAAACCCAGGGGCTGCCCCACTCTCCACCCATGGCCCTCACCTCTGCACCCAGCACGAGTCCAACTACATGTTCCAATCTGGAGGCTGCAGAACGGTCAGTACTCACATCCACGGGCAGCCACTTCGCTGGCCCTCCCACTCATCTCACAGCCTCAAGCCCGTGCTCACATCTGGCCTCAACAGTGCGATGGCCAGGTGTCAGAGGCACCATTTTACAGAAGAGGAAATGGAAACCCAGAAATGCGCCACCTCGACCCACGGCCCTGCAGGGGCGATGCCCACGCCCGGCCTGCTCCCTGGGTAGCGTGGGAGAAGGCAGGGCCACACGCTCTGGAGAACACGGTTTGCAAGCTCAAATACTCAGGCGTGTGTGCGTGTGTGACCTAAACAAATGTCATCTGCTCTTAGAGGAGGTTTCCTGGCACATTAAAGCACGCATCATACCCGCATCTCCCATCAAAGAGGGGGGGGAGGGGCTCGAGTGAGGGCCTGACCCCACGCCAGGTCGTTAATGCCCAGTCTTTGTTCCTTCTGAAAGTGGCCTCCAGGAATGTGCCTCTCCCTGTGGGTTCTTCCTTCCCCTTTGCCCTCCATTCAGCACGTGATACCTGACTTTTCACTTCCAGCAGGGTTGCTGGCTTTTCACCTGTTTCACTGTTTCGCATTGAACAGGGTGTGTTTGCAAAATGAGAAAGAGGTGCGCCCTGGTGGTCCAGCAGGTAAGGCCACTGGACATGGTCCACATACATCCCAAGGACCCAAATTGGAGACCTGGGGCCAGAGCGGAACAACCAAGATGAACTAAAAAAAAAAAAAAAAAGAAAAAAGAAAAAATGCAAGTATAAAGGAACCCCAACTCTGGGAAGAACTGATGTTTGAGAAAATCAGTGATAAGTAAAGAATTTTGCCATGAATTATTTCGTAAGCAGCCAATTTGAGTTACAGCGGATGGCAATTTCTGAAAAGCAAGGTTGTTTTGTGTTGGCTTTTCATATCGACATGTATTATCTTCCAGTGGGGGGGTGTCTGAAGAGAGGGACTGAAGTCTAACTTGACCCCTCAGAAGCCCAGCACCCCTTCCTCCTGAGTTTACCCCCCACCCCAAGACATTGTCACACAATGTAAACCCAACCCTGCAGGCTCTGTGTGGATGGAGTGTCGTGGGGCCCCAGGGGAGGTCAGCAGTAGGGAGAGGACTCACTTGGCCCCGCGGCCCCCTGATGTGGTGAAGCAATGAGCTTGCTGGTCTCCAGTCCCTTGGCCATAGGCACAAGTCAGGTCTTCCTCTGAGCCTTGCATCCCTGGCATGAACTTCCCGTGGCCCAAAGGGTACCCCCCCACCCGGCCCACATTAGGAGGCTGCAGCAATCCACCTCAGCGTTCTGTCATCCATCCAACAAGTATGGGAGGTCTGCTTGGCCTCATGGAAACTGGGAGGAGTTTGAGAGCCATTCAGGAGGCCGAAGTAGCAGGTGGGGCTTAGGGGCCATTGGGGAAGAATGTAGAAAACCCTCCAGTTCCCGAGATGGGTGGACAGACTGCCCTCCCACGAACCCCTGCAGCCACTGTGTGAAGAGTCCGTAAGCACTTTTTCTTTTTTCCTAAAGAAATCGGTGTCTGACAATTAGCTAATGATCCTTAGGAAGAGGTCAGTAGTCACCCTGTGTCTCTCCTAGGTCCACAATGTCCTTCAACTATTAACTTCCAAAAACACTCCTGGGCATGAAACAATGCACACCAAAGTAAATGTGGACCTTCAACCAAGGAAGGCACCCTGTCACCTTACCCCAAAGTCAAGCAGGCCCCACACCAGGGTCTGCTGAGAACCCAAGGTCCATCCAATATTTGCAGGGGTAGAAGGTGAAGTTCACGCCATTTGCCCAATATTTGCATGGGGTAAAAGGTGAATTTGCAAAAGGCCACAAAATATTAGGAAGTATTCCTTGTGTTAAGTAACACATTTTTAAAAGAAAGCAGGCCAGCCTAGCCTCGTCTATTTCTAGAATCATCCCCAAAGGTCGTCAACAATGGTGGTTTCTGGAGAGGGGACCCAGGCGAGGCCAACTGTGCACGCTATTCCCACCTGCGTCTTTTTCGTTTGGCGCCTGGTGGTAGTATTTTTCAAAGAGGAAAGTCCTCGAGGGAACTAGCTGCTGACCGGCAAAGGCAAAAGAAAGTAGAGATCGCAGTAAGCCCTGAAACAGAACCACACTTTCCACACACTGGGCCTGAGCTGGTTTTGCGTTGTTGTTTCTCAGCACGCAAGAAAGCACCGAGCCTTCCGGAACTCAAGTTCAGGCTTCCACCAGCGACAGAACCCTGGCTGCCAACATCCACTAAGCAGAGTGACTGCACATTTTTTCCGACAAAGGGAAAAATGCGCTCGATCAGGGTGCAGATTCCGCCTGCCACCTTCCCGCGGCCCCGAACGCGCCCCCGCGCCCCGGCTCCTCGCCGGCACCCGCCGCGCCCCGCCCCGCCCGCGCCGCCCCGCCCGCGCCGGCGTCACGTGACGGCGGAGAAAAGTAGGGGAAAGGTTAGCGCAGCGCCGCCCCCGCCCGCGCGTCCCGGCGCTCAGATCCTGTTCCACCAGCCGTGCCCGGAGACACCTTCCGGAGCGAGCCGGGGCGCGCCGCCCGCGGCCACCGCAGCGCCCCGTCGCGGGAAGCCTGAGCCCTGCGAGGCCAGCTCTGGGACAGCGGGGAGCTCAGGGGGCCGGTGGACACATGCCGCCTCCCGCCCCAGGCCCGCAGCCTGGCGCCCCGAGCGCGTCCGCGAGGGGCTCGGGGAGAAACTCCGGGAGAAGCCCCGGTGCGGACGCAGCGAGCTTCATGAACGGGCGCGCGGGCCCTGGCCCGGGAGTCCCAGGAGACACAGGAGACCCGGAGTCCCAGGCCTGACATCTCGGTGACCGCCGGTCCCGGGTCGGGCCAAGGGCGGCGGCGGCGGCGGCGGCGGCGGCCTTAGCGATGCAGGGTTTACTCCCTTCCCTCCGGGTCAGGCCGCTTGCTTTCAGCATAAACACCAGAGGTTATGTGGCTGCCAAATTCTGCCCCAGATACCAAGGCTGCGCGCGCCTGAGATGGCCGCGTCCTCTGAGCCCCTGGATGGAGCTCCCTGCGCAGGGTCAGCTCCAGCCACGCTCCCCAGGAAGCAAATCCGTCCTTAAGATTCGGAATAGCCTCCAGCGCGCAGAGCAGAGCCACCCCAATACTGCCTCCGAGCGCGGCCACCGCGCGCCGGGCAGGAGGGTCGGCTCGCACCCGGAAGGAAATAAATACGCTTGACTATCTGGAATGACTAGAAACCGGATGCCTGTGCAAGAAAACGGTGTAACAGAATACACGTTCACGAGGTTAAACTGATTTTCATTTTATTCGGTAACTTACAAAGTTACCAGTTTCCTACGAAAATCTGCCCTTCAGTGTTTTAATACATGGAGCCTAGCGGAACCGAAAGCCTTTTCCAAGGTGGAAAATGACGTCTGCTCTGTATCAAGCTGGTACGCTGACTTGGGATGTTAAACGCTCGAGTTTAAAAAGGTCAATCCTCATCTTTGTTTCCTGAGGCTCTCACGAAAGCCAGCCACGATTTACATTATAAAGACCCTGACCGGCCGAAACGAAACGAAACGGAAGAAACCGGCTGCGGCTTGGCCGACGGAGCTGGAGGTTGCGAGGCTCTGCCCGAGCTCGGGCCGGAGTCCCGGCAGCTGGGCCGCGGCGACAGGCCGTCGGGGCTCCAGGCCCAGAGCGCCGGGTCATGTGACGCCCCCCCCCCCTTTCCGGCGCGATCCCCGGCGGACAGACTCCCGGCGCCCACCTGCCCGAGACCCAGCGCAGGGCGGGGCGCGCTCTCCAGCTGTGCCCCTGACCCGGCAGTCCCAACTGGTCCACAGCCGGCTCTCGGAACCCGCAGGGCGTCCCCGCGACAAGGGCGTGTCCAAACCGCTGCCCTGCGGGGCCGGGCTCCGGGAGGAGGGTCTCCTGCCCCCGCCGAGCCCCAAGGGCTCAGCGTCCCTCCAGGTCCCTCGTGGGACAGGCCCGCTACTTCCGGACGGCCCCCAGACCCAATCCACCCTCGGAGGGGGAGGTACGCGAAGCGATCAATAGGGTCGGCGGAGACCTGCCCGGGGCCGATCATCCCGCCCGCAGCCCCACTGGACCGCCGCCCCCCCCCCCCGCCCCCAGACCCGATCCACTCCAAGAAGTGGGCTGGGATGAGGCAGCCAGAGAGTCGGCGACACTAGTGGCCCCAGGCCGGGGGCGTCCTGCCAAATCCGGAAGGCCAAGCATCACTTAGGTCCCGCACTGTACCTGCCAACGACCCTCGGACGGACCCTTGACTCAACCCACCCCTGGGGAGCGGGAGTGAGATGCGGCGTGGAAGGGCGCCCGTGGCCCTTCCGTCCCGGGCTGGAGGCGTCCTGCCAGGTCCGGAGGCGCGAGCATCCCTCCCGCCGCCGCGCGGAACCCGCGGGCGTGCAGCCTGACCCCCGCGCGGACCCCCAGACCCAATCCACTGCCGCGGGTGGGAGGCCCCGCCCCACTCGTTTCCGTCTCCACGAACCTCGCGGTCCGAGGGTGATGCTGGGGGTTCCTCTCGACACCCGGGAACGGGCGGCGGCACTGGCCTTCCGCCCGTCGCCTGGGGCCCCTGCAGTCGGCGCGCGGCCCTGCCCTGCGCCCGCCACAGTCTGCAGGGCGGTGCCCTCCCGCGGCCCACGCAGCGAGCGGCCTCGGCCCGGCCTTACCGAGTCGGCGGACGTCTGGAGGCTCTGCGGGCACGGCGGCGGCGGAGTAGTGAGCTAGCAGCCTGCGGGCTGCGGGGCGGGAACGCAGCGGGCGCGGCTGGGTGCACCCGACGCCGGACGCCCGGGATTGGCTGAGGCGCTGGGAGCTGCGACGCGGGAGGGCGGGGCGGGGACTCCGGCGCCCGCGGGCCGGGGGAGGGGCATCCTAGGGGGCGGGGCTTTGGCGGGGCGCCCCCGGGAGCATGTCAGGTGAGGAAACTGAGGCCCGCACCGCTGCACAGCACCGCGGCGTCTGCTGGGAAGGGGCCTAGGACGAGATTCCTCGCCCTTGGAGCCCCGTTTCCTCATGGAAAAATCGATCCAGTTCGTTCGGACCGTGACCATGAAAAACGCTTCGCAGGATGCCTTGTCCACGCTTGTCGGTTGTAGGTATTACGCCAGCACTCACCTATCAAAATGCTGTTTGTCCCCAGCCGGCCGGGCACAGGGTCACTCACTCACTTCCCACGACCGCAAGATGGAGTTAAGAGGATAGATCACCACTGGACTCAGGACTCCAGAGCCCATGTCCTAAATCTGGCCTTGTCACCCCAGTAACAGCCAATGTGAAGGAGAGGTCCAGTGACCTTGAGGGCCTCCTCCTCATCTAGCGGGCAAAAAAATGCCTCTTTTATGGGACTTCGGTAAGATTTAGTAGGTGCCTGGGAGAGAAATGAGTGGAGGCGGGGTAGGGGTGACCCAGAGACCTTTGAGTTGGTCACTGAGCTCTGGAGAGAGGTGGAGAGTGGGAATTGCCCAGGGCAGGCCCCAAAGGTCTAGGTCAAGGACACATGCGCTGGGAGGCTGGGGCAGAGGGTGGGGGCGGGGGACAGGGACTCCACAGTCCCCAGGAGTGAGCACCAGCCCTTATCACTGTCCTAATGCCCCCAGGCCACAGCTGAAAGGTCCTGCAGACAGTAGGTACTGCATAAATGCAAACATTTTATGGACAAAGACTCCGCTTTGGGGAAAGTCCCTCAGTCCTTTTGGTCGTGAGAAGCCCATGCCTGCGTCTAGCTTTCTGTCTGTGGCACTTGGTTTAGAAAGAGAAATGAAAGCTCTCGTTTCCACCCCCAACACTGGTGTTAACTTTTGGTGCGCCTCTCCAGGCTGTTTTAAAGGAAGTCGCAGGGCATGTGCTGTTCATGACAGCTTTGTTTTCACTTGGAGGACAGAGCTCTGTCCAGGCTCTGGGGTGACTGCATCCCTCCTAGTATTGTCTTCAGGGCTGGATTCAGTCAGGGCCAGAGAACCCCTGCCCGCCCCACACATGCTGCTGCCCCACGTCCTAGCACCTCCACAGTGACTGGAACACCTGCCCCTACACACCGTCCCAGGCCTGGATTGTTACCTTCACCTCAAAGGCCCTTCCTTCACTTCCTGAAGGCCACGCCCAAGGGCATTTTCTCCCTGGCTGGGTATTGCCTCATATGCTCTGCTCCACTGGCCATTGGCCGTTGGCCCTGTCTGTTCCCAGGCCCGAGGCCTTGACACACCCTTCCTGCTCTGCCAACCTGCCGCGGTCCCACCTGCAGGCGGGGCAGGACCTGCGACTGTGGTCCCAGGTAGCGGCCCGGAGCCTGACCGAGCTCACCTCTGCCGGGAGGAATAAGGCCACGCCCTCCTGCCTCTCTAACCCGCTGTGGGGACCCCATTCTCTTGCTGGCCTCGGTGCCGGGCTCAGCTCCCAGACCAGCTCCCCAGGGTCTCGGGACCATGCTATTAATAAAAAACCAAGAACTAGGTGCCTGGGGACCGCTGGCAGGTTCCCTCGGGACCAAAAACATCCCAGAATCTGCCTGAGAAGTTAGACTACTATTTCTCCAGCACGTGTTTTTACGCCCACCCCCACCCGGCCTCCACCTGGCCTCCTCCTGCTGCTCTTCAACTCCCTGAGCCGCACGGGTGTTTTTGATAATTCTCCCTGCTTGGAATCCAACACACTGCCCACTGTGACTAGAAAGAAACCTGTTCTCTACAATGCGTGTCATGCTGGTATTATCACCAAAAGATTTCCCTTTTTTAACTCCAAAAATACCCTTTTATGGAAAGCTTTGAACATATGCACATTTTTTTTTAAGGCAGGGTGCAGGCAGGAATAAATGTGAGTAGGCAAGCAGGAAAAGAGAGGAGGAAAAAGCATTTTATTTACTTTTATTTATTTCACACTCAGACCCAAGACTCTATCCCAGGGGTGTGTGGCCTGTGCTCCTTCAGAGGCGACTGACCCAACCACTGCCCCACCAGGGTGTGCTGATGAGAATAGTATAATAAAGGCATATAGAACTCAAACTCAGGTTCAACCATAATCCAGCTAGGGCCAAGGTGTCTGTCCATCTCTCTTCCCTACCCCTTCTTACCGACTTCTTTAAGTAAATCCAGAACTCCTATTGTTTTATCCATAAATTCTCAAGCATGAATCTCTAAAAGACAAGGGTTATTTTTTCAAGCATAACTGCAATACCAGAAAGTGAAAGAAAGGAACAATTGTAAGACAAAAGACGCAGGCCCTGTTGGCCTGCCGAGATGGAAGCCAGTGGTCCCAGTCCTTGTTACCAGTGCCCAGTGGATTCTGATCCAAAAGTGTGTGAGACTTTTTGGAACTCAGCTCCCTTGTCCCATAGTAAACAATGTCATACTCTTAGCATCCTGCCAGCCCTCCTTTCCAGAGCCAGATTCCCTCAGAATGTGAACGTGGAGGAGCCCTCGCTCAGGTAGGTAGAAGGTAAACAGTAGCAATTCCAAGTGGTGATGTTTGCTTGGCCAGCATCCCTGGGGTTGATCCAGAACCCAGGTATAGGAGACCAGCTCATTATGCAAACCCCCCCACACCTTGCAAAAAGAATTCACAACACCAGACACATGTTTGTAAAGGTAGGATCCTTGTTCTCCACCCATGATCCTGGCCTAGACCCAGTGACCTTTGCTCTCCCACCCCTGTCCCACTTCTGGCTTCTCACCAAAGAGGACTGATGCTTGCAGAAGATCCGCTCAAATTGCCAAGAACAAAAACAAAAACAGAGGCGACCCAAATGTCCGTCAGCAGTAGGATGGACAAATAAGTTGTGATTTCTTCACGCAGTAAGAATTATAAGCAACAAGAACAGAAAATGAACTGCACACCTACATGCATCTTCAGATCTTATGTTAAGCAAAAGAAAGTTGCGCACAGAAACAGAAAAAAATGTTTACATACATATATGTAACTATGGTTTCAATAATACAAGTGCCTCAGATTAATAGCAATAATGGATATTGATTGAAAAATTCACCAGGGATCCCACAGGCCACAGAGGTGAAGAAACGGGACATTAGGGTCACCTGGGGAGACAAGAATTGTCCCCTTCTCCCTGTGTCTGCTCTTCTTCACTCCAGGATGAGGACCCTGCTCTGCTGTGTCTCACAGTACCCAGCGCCCTGACAGGCCCACATTAGGTAAGCAGAGGTCAGCAGTGCTCGCCTTCAGGGCAGGCACCACAGCGAAGAAGCCAGAGTTGTGGCCGGGGAGTGGGCGCACGCGCCACCAGGCCTGGGTCTGCCTCTGGCTGGCAGTGCACACCTCGCTCCCCACTGGGTCGCTGTTTCCTCACTTAAACAAGGACCTTGCGCTAGGACGCGAGTGAGCAAACTTTTCATCACCATCTTAATTGAATTTAACTTATTTGGGGAAGCGGTGGTAATTCTCGCTGCTGAGGTGTGTGGACGCCAGAGCCAGACACCCCGGGTTCAAATTCTGATGACGCCACTTACTAGCTGAGTGATCCGACCTCCCTGAGCTTAAGTCTCCTCGGCAGTAAAATGAGAGAAACAGAATAGAAGCTGCTTCTGAGAGGTGAAATGAGTAAGTGAAGAGAGGTGCTTAGGACATTCTCCCTACACAGTTCGTGTCATGGACACGCTACTGGCGAGGGGAAATTCCCCTCCCTGCTCTGGATTCTCCTGGGCTGGTGCAGTATTCTAGTTAACAGACGGCTGTCAGATTAACAGGGGGAAAAAAACAATTAAATTACATATCGGCAACTACTGCTACACGAATGTCCTGCAGATGGTTAGGGAAAATGAGGGTGCGTGTGTGGAAACCTGAACAGAACCTCGTTTAAATGCGGACAGCAGGCCAGATGAGAATACCCACGCGGGCACTTCAGCGAACTCCAGAATCCGCGGTGCCTGCTGTCTCCCAGGGGAAGGACGGAGGACTCGGCCTCACCCTGTGGCCCCTGCAGAGCCTCCCTAGGGGGTGCTGCTCTTGGGCTGGGGGGATTGCAGTGAGTCCCGGGTCCACGCTCACCAAATAGCCTCAATGCTGCTGTTCCTATATTAACCCATTTTCTTGGAAGAATACTGATCTTTTGTCTGATGTCAAGGTATGTCATCCTGAGCTAAGCACAGGGATTTCAAAAGGAAGGAAGATGAAAAAAATCACATGTTTGGAAATTAAACATTTGCTGGGCCCACAGAAGATCATGGACAGAGAAGGATTTTATTCTGCTCTTTTTATCTCTCTATTCTTTTAAGGACAGGCTCAGGCAGGAATGAAGGTGAGCAGAGACAGGCCGAGAGAGGAAGAGGAGGAAACACCTCATTTCATATAGTCGTTCATCACGGTTGCTTCCACCGGCGCGGGCACCTGAACCTAGGACCTTGGGATGTGTGTGGACTGCACCCAACCGCTCCTCCACCAGGCACTTGCAGGGAAGGATTTTAACAGATTTGGCAAGGTCCCTGCCCGTCCGCCCTCATTCGCAGTCATTGGAATTCATTCCGGTGAGAGCTGCTTGCTTCCGGGACCAACTTTCTGTCTCAATTCTTTTAAGTAGTTGGGGGTGGAAGCCAAAAATTCTTCCTGAGTCTTTTGGCCCTTAATTGCCTGTAGCTTGAAACACATGCCCAAATGTCCCCTTTGGGGGCAGCCTGTTTTGAGTGCTTCACGACGGGTGTCATTGTCTCTCTGTGGAGTCCGTGTTTTGAAAGCTGGTGTCTGCAGAGAGTAAAAGTTAACAAAAGCTAATAGTTTATTTCCTTGTTTCTGAATCACGCACCACTGAAAGCTGGACTGTTTGATCAGCATGACAGGCATTCGTTCCTTTAATGGACACTTGTCCCTGAGTACAGTGACTGTCGAGACCCGGCGTACTGCCAGCCAAGGGCAAAAAACTGGACATTTCCATGTCCAGATTCATTTCAGATACATGTAGAAACTCTTTAAGTCTTTTTGAAAAGGTTCTGGTTCGAAGGTCATTGTTATTACCACCTCAGATCGCAGTCAGCTCTGGGGCCCTCCAGCCCAGCCCGCCTGGAGAATGTGGACTCAGACAGAAGCTGCACTTCCAAAACAGTTACTAATCTATTTGAAGGAAAGGCGCAGGCAGGAATGAAGGTGAGCAGGCAGGCGGGCAGGCAGGAAGGGAGAGAGAGAAGGAAGAAGCATCTTTATTTTATTTTTATTTAGTTGTTCATACCAGTTGCTTCCGCCCTGACCCCAGCCCACCCGGGACCTGGGACTCGAACCCAGGGGTGTGTGGCCTGTGGTCTTTCAGAGGTGACTGATCTAACTGCTGCTCCACCAGGACATGCCAGAACCAGAAATTCCTGATGAGACCTGACCAGAGCTGGGCCAGCAGAGCAGCCCAAAGTAGGTCCAGGCCAGCCTGGACGCCAGGCCTCGGAGATGGAGAATAGGCCCCACCTGTCCCCCTGGGAGCAGAAGTCTGCCAACCCAAACGCGAACATTGGCAGAAGGTTTCTGTCAAGGTGCAAAGTCTTCCCCTTTGGCAGAGGCAACAGGCAAGTAATATCTTGAGTCAGTCGGTATTTTTTTTACTGTTACAAAATGTATTTAACTTGCTGATTTACTTTAGGGTTAACTGCTAATTAACATTTCAGAAGTATTCTGATTCGTCAGTGTCACGGCTGCTTATTTCAGTCACCTGCCCCATGCTCGCTGGCTGTCCTGGATGAGCCGGCAGGTGTGTGAGCAGACGGCTTTATGATTGGGATGCATTTTAGTAAGTGTTGTAGTCATGTCTCTGCCGAGGGGTTTTTGCTAATCTTTCATGAAATGCAAGTTGTGTTTTAATCAGACTGTATTTAGTGTTACAAAATCGCTGTTCGGCGCAGAATAAAAGAATAAAGCACTGAGTTAATTGGAAAAAAATTGTCCACGCCATCCAGTGTGTATGTCGTGAGAATGTGCTGCGGAGCGCGGACACGTGGAGGAAGTTGATTGCTCTGCAGAGCACAACAGTCGTTTTTAATCAGGCCAAGCTCTTACCATCCACGATGACTCTATTTCCACATATCACCACCCAGTGTCCTGTTGCCCACTGGTGACTGTGGGGGGGGTCAAAGGAGAAGTGCCCCCATTTCTCTGCAGTTCTTCACAGGCTGGATGAATAAAAGAATAAACACTGCACACCCTTCCTGAGAGAGAAACCCAGATTCGATCACGTGCACAGGGAGCATTTACCTGGCGGGGACTCTGGTCGCCGGGGTAGAGCTATGTTTATACCCTGGGCTGAGGCCTGGGGTCTCAGGAGAGGGGCAGGGTCTCCACAGGGCAAGGAGGGGTGACTCATCCTCACACTTACTCTAAAAGTTAAAGATCAATAACTTCCTTTTCTACATTCTTCTGGAGCCAGGCATGAAGGATCATTTCTGGGTTAGAAGTGTAGCAGCCAGGGGGCAGCAGATGGCTTCTTAGATTAAGGGAACAAGAATTGCAGCTCCTCCTTTGCCTCTGGGACTCCGCTTCACTGTCCTTGATTCTTCAAGTGAGAGTGCAGCACATGCAGGAGGTCCGTCCTGAGAGACCTGACGTGTTCTGTGTTCGGACCTTCCTTGCCATCGCCACACATTCGTCCGTCACAAGACTCTTAAAGGGGTCACGTCCCTGAAAGGCCCCTTGGACGTGTCTTCATTTCAATAACTTCTTGCTCACAAACTCTTTTCCACTTGGGAGGGTGCATTTTGCTCATGGCATCTGTGGAGGGTCTCTAGCCTTCCCCTAAGGGAGGGTGACCCTGCCAGAAAGGATTTTGATTTTTTCTTTTGCTAAATCGCCCCCTTGACCCACCTTCTTTATGACCCTAAAGCCTCCCATTTTGTGCAAGTCCTCGAACACTCATGCCGCCGGCCGGATGCGAGGGCGTCTTGGAGTGTGCTCAGGTGAGCGTTGTCTTGAACGGACGCAAGCCTTTTCCCTAAACGCACACACACGAAGACAGCCATGAACCGTCCAAAGTGACTCGTTACAAAAAGAGATAACAGGCACTCCCTGGTGGAGTAGAGGTTTGGTCCACTGCCTCCAGCCGAAGCATAGTCTACATACATTCCAAGGACCTGGGTTCATGTCCCGGGGAGAACAACCAAGATGAACAACTACACGAAAATAAAATAAGATGCTTCTTCCTCCTCTCGCTGCCTGCCTACCTGCCTGCTCGACTTCACTCCTGCCTGCCCCTTTCTTTTTTAAAAAATAAATAAATAGCAAGTTGAAAATGGAGTCTTTCATGCCAAGACCCACCTGCCTCCGTACCTCACGTAGCTGAAGCTTCAGCTTGTCCCCAAAGTGGAAGTCTAGCCACCCGGCAGCTCCAGCCAGTGCAGCCGTCAGCGTCAGGATTCCCTGTCTTCTACCAGTTCAGGTTTGGGCGGAAATCATCCCTCTTTTCTCTGGCTCTCACCTTGTCCCACCCTCTTTGGTCAGATAAAAGCAGAGCTAAAAAATGTCCGTTTTGTGCAATTTCCTGCAGTACCTCTCCCCTCATTTTGCTGGATACTGCTTGATCCAAGAATCATCTAACAGGGCCACTTTCATCTCTAGAATTAGCACAGTTGGATTTTTGTTATTTAGTAAATGACTTAGATACTCGTGACCCACATGGATTAAGAAAAATGGAAAAATCACCCAGAACTTATAAATCAGGCAAAAGGCTGTGGAAGGCCCGGTCCATGTCACGTTCTCTTTCCTGCTTATCGGGCAGTTCATCCAAGGATTTGCTCAGTCAAAGGGCATGTGTCTTTGACCAGGTTCCAGACTGTATACTTACATGTTTAACTGGCAGCTTCTTGTCGAACAGAAATGCCAACGATTTCCATCCGGAGAAAAGAACACATTCCCCGAAGTTACAGACTTGGGGGCTTTTAACCAGCTCTGCAGCCACGTTGTTTTCTAGGGAGATCCAGGACCCCAGCATCCTCCTTCCAACGCATTACCATCCTGGGGTGTCCTTCACCGATAAGTTAGAATCTTTATGCGATTGCTGTTTGTTTGTTTTTAGAGGAAGAAGTATTTCATCTCATTTCCATTTTTCATTTCTCACACTGTCGTTTATCCCCACACAGTTGGGACTCAACCCAGGGGTGTATGGCCTGCACGCCTTCAGAGGTGATTGACCCAACCGCTGCTCCACCAGGCACACCAAGTTAAAGTCTTTGCTGTGTCTCTGTCCGAGGCCTCCATTCTCTGGACCTCATCCCAGGCAGAAAGCCTGCAGGATTCGGGGTTCAGATGGTGGCGGACGGTTGCTTTCCAGGCTCCCAGGGACCAGTTGGGGTCAAGTGTCTCCTGACTTGGGTCCCTTTGCCCACCACCCCGACCCTGGCAGGCCCTCCTTGCTTACAGAAGAGGCTAAGGAGGGCCTGTGTGAACCTTAGCGCAGCTTCTCACAGGGGAGGAAGAAGTTAAGCATTTATTGAGCGCCTGCAGCATGCCAGGTGCCTTGCAGCCTTGGGCCGTGGGCATCCTTCTCATCCAGTGTCACCTCCGATTCCAGTCTGGTTCCCCCGAAACTCACCAGTGACTATGGCACCTACTGCCTGGCCGGTCCTATTCCGTTGTGACTTTGCATTTCTCTGCTGTCCCAGCACCTCTCCTGGGAGCCCTCTCCCTGGGTAACCTGTGAGTCACCTGGCCCCCTGCCCCCAGCTCCCCCACGGGGGCCTGTTCTCACATCCGTCCTTGGCTGCCACTCCTGCCACCCTCACCCAGCTGTGGCTCCAAGCTCTGGCCTCTGTCACCGGCTTGCTCTCCTGGAGTGCTGGCACCCCCATTCTGATCCTCCCAATTCCTCACCAGAGCCCCACCCCCCAGGTGACATGTGGTCACATACTTCCTAAGGGGTGTTTCTCACCCGGGAAGTCAAGCTTCAGGGTCACAAGACAAGAGAAACGGGGGGGGGGGGGGGCGTGATAGGTTCAGTCTCAAAGAGACCAGCAAATCACCCCCAGAGGAAAAATTAGAACTTTGATGGGCATTTTTATAGTGATTTTAATTTAGTAGAGATCATTTCAAGTACACACGAGGCGGTCCCCCAAGACTTGAATCCAGCCCTGGTGTCACCCATATTTATTCATTTGTTCATTCATTCAGCAAATACGTGCTCTCACACTGACACTGAAATCTTTGTCTTTCCATCAAGACCCTGTCCTCAAGGGCCCACAGTTACGTGAGAGAGGCAGGCAAGGAACAAGTTTGCAATCATGTGGAAAGAAAAGGAAAGGAGGAGAATAAACAGAGTGGGAAGGAGTGTGCACAGCCCAGGGCAGGGGCGGTAGGGGCGCCTTTACAGAGTCATAGACCCGAAGTGCCTAAGGGGGAGACCCCTTGTAACCAGCACAAAATCACAGCATGGCTTCAGAAGTGTGAGCTGAATGGTTAACTGAATGATTAGTGTAACTAACTGAATGATACTGGTGGGTGAATGGATGGATGGATGGATAGATGGCTGGTGGATGGGTGGCTGAATAGGTGGGTGGGTGTATGAATGGATGTTTGGTGAGATGGTGGAGAGATGAATAGGTAGGTGGGTGGATAGATTGTTGGATTATGTGTGGCTGGTGAATGTATGGGTGGGTGATGGATAGGTGAATGGATGGATAGGTGGATGGGTGGAAGGATGAATGCATGGGTAGGTGGGCGGGTGGGTAGAGGGCCCATTTAGCTCTCTGATGCCCTCTTGTCTGACCTTACCTTCCCAGCTCTCTCCTCATCTCACTCTCCAGCAAGATCCTCAGACTTTCACTACTGCCTGTCCTTTATGGTATGTATGCCTCTAATCACCTCCCGAGTTTCAGCATCTTTGACGCATCCTGTGGCCTGCAGGCACATCTAGCTGCTTCACTTGCAGGCCCAGGGCGACATGAAAATGCAGAGACCCTTGCTCAAAATTATTAATAATTTCAAGACAGAGACAATGGAGCATTAAATCAGAGTCCTGCGTGCTGGCTCTCTGGGTGGCTGTATGGCTTGTACGCCCACGGAGACAGACGTCCTGTCTCCAGGACAGGTCACACGATCTTCTGAGGTCTGCACCCAAAGGACCCTCCCAGCTTGCGCGCACAAGCCCCTGTGAGCTGTGCTCCTTCCACACAGTATCTTGCTCCACTTCCTACCCTTGAGCACCTGTGCTTGCTGTTCCATCTGCAGGGAGCGCCTTCCTGCTCACCTCCTGTCTTAGCGCCCAGCGGTGGGTGGGCTTAGGGCCAGGAAGGGCTATGGGACCAACCCAACGTGCCCTGACTCTGCAGAGCAGATCCTCAGAGGGCATCTGGGTTCTGACTCAACTTCAGCCCTGCCGAGCTGTGCGGCCCGGAGCGGGCAAACTTTCTTCTGTTGCGAAAGGGCCGGCCATGAGGGCTCTGGGGCGCCCACCGGACTCTGCTTGCAGCTCTCTTCCCTCTTTAAAAATCCAAGTTATGACTCAAGTTGACCATAGCATTCACTTTGACGTGTACGATTTACAAGTTTTTCCTATATGTCCAAGATTGTGCAACCCCACACTATAATTCTAGGCCTTTTCCCAGAACAGTCTCCCCAAAAAGAAACTGGAACCCAATTAGCAGTCATGGCCTCAGCTCTGCAACTAGGAACCACCACCCTGCTTTCTGCCTGGGCGTTTCCCTTTTCTGGGCATGTGCCACCACACACGGCCTTGCTTATCAGATTTTCTTCGTTTAGTTTTCAAGGTTTGCCCAGGTAGCAGGCTTTAGTTTGTTTGAGGAAAGAAAGGTGCAGCAGGAATGAAGGTGAGCAGAGGCAGGCAGGGAGGGAGAGGAGGAGGAAGCATTTTTATTTATTTATTTTATGCTTAGTTTTGAAGGAAAGATACAGGCAGGAACGAAGGCGAGTCTTTATTAATTTTTATTTAGTTATTCACATTGGTTGTTCCCCACCCTCCTCTCTGCCTGAGTCTTGAACCCGGAACCTTGCCATACATGTGGAGCTGCTTCCAGGGTGTACCTGGGGCGAGGCCACCAGGGCGTGGCCTGTTTGTTTTCAGTTGCGTCTGGCCGGGATGGAAGCGGGATCTTGGAATGCACAATGCACAGGGCCCGTCCTCCACCAGGGCGCCCTCCATTCCCCTTTACAGCCAAATATGCCGAAGTACCGACAGGTCTCAGTGTCGAAGCTTCACGGCCCGGACGGACGTCCACGGCTTCCCACGCCCCAGCTCTTGTGGGAGGGACGGTCAGCCCCCGCGCTCTGCCCTTGACCCGCAAAGCTAATCTCAGGCTGACTCCCATCCCGCCCGGAAAATCCTCACTTCTTCCAGGTCCGACTCAGACGCCATCTGCTCCAAGAAACACTCAGATTATCGCCCAGTGGACCGACCACCCGGGGGGCCTTCCACACGGCGGGCTCCAGGACACCCTCCTTTTCTAACACCCGAAGCGCCTCGCGGGGTCCCCTCCGAATCCGGGGCTGCGGCGGAGCCCCCGCCGCCCGAACGCCTGCGGGCCGGAGGGGCCCGGAGGGACGGACGGACGCCGACTGACTGGAGGGGCGCAGAGCCGGGGACGGGGCGGGGCGGGGCGCGAGCCGCGGGCCGGAGGTTTGGGCGACGGCGCAGCTGCAGCCGTCCGGTCGCCCTCTTCTGACCCCGCGTTTTCCCGCAGCAGCTGGGCGGACTCCCCGCTGCGCGCCGCGACCCAGGGTGGGGGTGCAGGTGGGGAGGGGCGGCCCTCTGTCCTCCGTCTCCGACTCCTGCGCCCGGGCTCGTCGGCGACACGGCGGCCCGCAGGCGTCCGGGTGCCGCAGGCGCCTTTTCTGCGCCCGAGGCGCAGTCGGGCGGCCCCGGAAGGCCCTCGGGCGGGGGCGGCGGCCCGGGACGGCCGCAGCGGTCAAGGGCGGCCGGCTGCGCGGGGCGGAGCCAGACCGCGGGGTCTCGCCTTGGCCGCGGGGGCGGCGCGGGGCGGGAGGCGGGGGCGGCGCGCGCCCTCCAGCGGCGGGACGGCGAGGCGGGGGCGCGGCCGGGGGCGCCTGCCCCGCGCCGCCGCCTTCCCCGCCCCGCGCCCCCCCCGCGCCCCCGTCCCCGCGCCCCCCGCGCCCCGCCGCCTGCGCCCGGCCACGCGGGGGCCGCCTCCCCGGCAGGTCCGTCGGGGCTGCAGCGCGACCAGGCTGACAGCTCCTCAGTGACCCAATCCGTGTGTTAAGGTGAGTTTTCCTCTGAAAAACCAACACACATCTTTCCTAGTTTTCTTAATTAAACGCTATTCATTATCCCGGGTCAAAAATGCTTTTTCCTGAGAATAACTGGAACTTGTACAGGAGACCTGGGTCGCCGCCGCCCCCATTTCCCGCAGCCGCGCCCTGGGCCCTGCTGGTGGGTTCCGTGGCCTTGCGCGCCCGTCAGAGTTCACGGCATAGGGTATCTTCCACCTATCAGCTGTGTACTTACCACCGGCCTGTCTGGAAATATGCCTTTTATTTTAGGGCTCTTTTACATAAGCCAGATGTCTCTTCTGGAACTTTCTCCCCCCGCCGCCAGTATTCGGTTGTGGAGATGCTTTCTCCTGAAGTGCTGTGCACCTTCGTGGACTTCAAGCCTTCTCTGCTGATCTCCTTCCAGCGTTTCTCCATCCAGGCGTTCAACCCAAATGTCTTTTTTGAGGGCCGGCTGGGTGCCAGAGCCCTCCAGCTCAGAAAACACAATCATGAGCAAGATAGACGGGGTGGGGGGTGCCGTCTTCCCCAGCGGCCATGAGGGAGGACACCAGAACAGTGGGTTATTTTCTGAACGGGGAGTATATTGTTTTCATCAACGTATACAATATCACATAAACATAAACTGCATTGAGGAACGCTTAATTCCATCCCTGCTCCACCTGACACCCTGTCATCGTCCAGAATGTTCTTAGGAAACTTCAAGCAAAACCCAGTGTGCGTGTATACTTTCCTTCGTTCTCATGCAGAAGGAAGCTCCCGGTAGGCCCCTGCTTTGTGTTCAAACATTTACTTTTAAACGTTTACTTTTCGGTCTCGGCCTGTCTGAACAGCGACAGCTTCCGTGTTTGTTTTATATATTTTTCAAGGGTTCGTGCAGTGTTCCATCCTCTGGTGTACATTACCTCGTGTATTTGTCCCTGTGACCCCTGGGTGTTTCCTGTCGTTAGCCCTGTACACACCGTCACAGTGAACAAAGTGGACAAAGGTCAGTGCTGCCTGTCTCTTTCCCGGAGGGTGGATTCTTGGGACGGTGGCTGCCCGGTCAAGGCCAAGGTCGGGGGCCCAGCGCTGCTGGATGTGACTGGCTTGCCTTCTTCACTGGCCAGGGCTCCGCAGGGAAACAACACGCGTGGGTGTGGACACGTCCGTACACACCCGTACGCGCAGTGTCAGGCACCGCTCACGGAGAATGCGGCCTCGGAAATCATGGTCAGACGGTTTCGTTGTGTGACTGCAGTCTGCTTGGGGCCACGGCGGACCAAAGCACGTGCCAGTGGATCAGCACAAGGGAGAATGACGCTCTGGAGGTGCGGCAGGCATGAGCTGTGTGAGCGGCCGTTAGGAAGGCCGCGGTGTGTCTAGGCAATAGGAGCCTGGGGGCCACCATGTCCCATTAACTCCTTCAGGGACGTAAGCACAGGTGACCAAGGGTGCCTCCGCCAATCCTATTGGACTGGGCTGATACGTACGACCCAAGCTTCTTAATATCTGTTTCGGCCGAGCATGAATTACACAGGAGACAAACAGAGGTTGCACGAATCACACGCGGTTTATTTACCTTAGCCTGGTGGTTTCCAGGCTTCAGCAGGCCACCCGGGGATCCGCGCTGACAGACACTCACGCTGGAACGAAGGACGTGCAGCTACGTCTCGGCTTCTCGTTTCAGGGCCCGATTCTGCGGCTCACGATCTGGACTCGCGGTCCAAGGCAGAGCTTCAGGCAGGTGTGATAAGGGGAGTGAACGTCTGTGGAGGAGCAGCACGATGGCTCTAACGGCTCTCTCAGTCCTCTCTTCTTATACTCTTAGGTGGGCGTCTTCTGGTGTCTTCAGTGCGTCTTATCAGCGGGCTCCAGGGGCGGCCTGGGGCTGTGATATCTAAGGGTACAGGTGCGCACAGGGGTGTCGCCTAGTGGCGTTTTTATCTTTATGTTTGCACTTAGTTTAGTTTCATTTCACTCAGTTACTTTATGACATTTAACAGGGCATAAGTCACTCCATTTTCTAAGTGTAATATATTCTTAATATTATCTATCCTAATTACTATAACACACCATCATTTATCTAGTCCATCGTTGACCAAAATGTTCTGATAGCACATGACACCTTCTCTGTCTCCGCATACACACACGCACACATAGAATAGAGGAGTTGGGTCACACAGTTACGGAGCTGACAACTCCCCAAATTTGCAGGCGACAAGCCACAGACCCAGAGAGAAGACGGCAGAGCTTAGTCCACAGGCAGCAGACCCAAAGGCCGGAACAGTCCAAAGGCAGGAAACAATGTTGGTCTCAGGTCCAAGGCCACCGGGCAGACACTCCCTCTTTCTCAGGGAAGCTCAGCATCTCTGGACAGGCCTTGGACTCTGGGAGGAGCCCACCGTCCAGCGGGCAATCTGCTCTCCTTGCCCACCGATTCGGATGCTCATCTCACCTCCAAACACCCAGAATAATTTTTGGCCGAGTCAAGTGGACACAGACAAGTCTCTCCCTCCCACCGGCCAGCAATGACAGCCCCGCAGCAGAGGGTCTCGCCACGAGGTGGGTCGCACGTTGGGGCTTCCTCGCTCTGAGTGCAGAAACACGGTGTCTCGGTAGAGTCGTGATTTGCATTGATTTCATCGTAAGTAAGGGCGAGTAGCTTTTCATAAACCCCAGGTCACTGTATTTCCATTTCAGTGTGCCGTCCAGAGACCGTTCCTGCTTTCTCTCAGCTTGTCAGCTGAAGGAGTTGCTTTTAAACCATGCTCTTGGTTTTTTTAAAGAGAGGAAGGAGGGAGAGTAGAGGAGGAAGAAGCACTATCTATCTATCTGTTTTCATTTTACTTTGAACTGGGTCTCAAACAATCCTTGGGTTGCTTGAGTTACAAGGGTGCGCCGTGTGTTTGTGTTTTAAAACAGCAATGTCGGTGTGCACCGCTGGTGCAGCGGTTGAATCCGCTGCCTCCGGCAGGCACAAACCACATGCGTGTCAAGGACCTGGGTTTGCATCCCAGGGTCAGGGGGGTCAGGGTGGGGGCAGTCAAGATGAACAGATAAGGGAAACAAATAGATGCTTTTTTCCTTCTCTCTCCTCCCTGCCTGCCTCTGTTCACCTTCACTCCTGTCTGCACCTTTCCTTTAAAAAAATTAAAAAAACCCGCAATGTCAAACTATAATTCACATAGGGTAGAATTCAGCCCTCGGCGGTGCATAGTTCAGCGCTTTGAACCATCCGGGTTCACGCCCCATGTCTCTGCTCTCCCAGCCTCGCCGGCACTGGGCTGCCGAGTCTCTAGATTTGCCCGCTTGGGACATTACATATAAAGGGAATCTCAGATGCCAGCTTTGGGTCCGACTTCTTTCACTCAGCAGTGTGTTCCTGTGCGTGTATGCACGTGTACATGTGTGCACGTGTGTGCGTTTTGCCATCCCTGGTCTCAGGTCTTGAACCTGGGTCCCCAGCTCTCCTAGTCTACATCTTAGCCATCATTCAGCATGTTTAGAGGTTCCTTCATGTCACAGGTGTTTACCTGTGTCAGTACTTATGCATTTTCTTTTTAAAGGAAAGGTACAGCAGGAATGAAGGCGAGCAGGCAGGCAGGAAGAGGGAGGAGGAAGAAGCACTTTACTTATTTTTATTTAGTTGTTCGCACTGGTTGTCCTCCTGCCCCCGGCCCTGGGACTTGAACCCAGAGGTATGTGGCCTGCACTCTTTTGGAGGAGACTGACCCAACCGCTGCTCCGTGGGGCATACTTTTAATGCCTTTTCATGACAGAGTATGTTCACTGTGCGGCCAGACCTGCTGACCCAGCCTCTCATTTGTGGGCCGCCATCGGACTACTTTCCACTCTCTTTATCACCTTCCATCCCTCGGCCATGGGTGTGGGCTCCTTTTCCTCCACGGTCTCCCCCATACCTGCTATCACCTCTTCTTTTGTTTTCTAGTAACTTATTGCAGTATCTTTGTTTTACACATGAAAATAAACTCGCATGTAAAGGTTCCCCATTCCTAGGATATATGTCAGCACACCTGCCCTGCACCGCATCAACGCGTGTCCTTCCCCACTGCCCAGTGGGCTCCGCCACTGCTTGTCCCCACCCGCCCCGTTCCGTTGGTCGCTTCAGTTCTGTTGAAAATGTTCAGGGGTTGGTTTTGCTTCGTCTGTTCTTGTGTTTTGTCTGCTCACGGTCCACCTGTGAGTGAGGTCATATGGTCTCTGTCTTTCGTCTTCTGACTTGTTTCACTGAGCATCATCCCCTCTGGTTCCATCCACACTAATTCACATGACAGGGTTTCCTCTCTGCTAAGGGCTGTGCAGTGTCCACTGTGTGTATGGACCACGTCTTCTTCATCCATCACCTGATGGGCACTGAGGTGGTTTCCAGTTCTCCGCTGTTGTGAGCAGGGCTGCAGGAAACACGGGGGCGCAGACATCTCTGCAAACGAGCGCTTTTGCATCTTTTGGATAAACACCCAGAAGTGGGATGGTGGGGTCATCTGGGATTATCATACATCTGAAATGGACACGAGGTTGCATGGTAATTACATCTCAATAAGGCTAGAACAAAATGGTGCCTGTTTTTTAGAAGTCATGCTTTTTAATGAAGCTCCCTAAAAAAATCTCTGAATACGGGGTTCAGAGGCTTTAGGTTTGGTAAACAATATTGAGAGATCACCTCACAAGGCTGGAAATAAAGTTGGTGAGGACACAGAGAGAAGGGAACCCTTGTACACGGCAGGAGTGCAAACTGGCGCCGCCTCGGTGGAAAACAGCATGGAGATGCCTCAAAAACTGAGACTGGAAATCCCGTCATCCCATCATTCTGGATATCTACCCAGAAAAACACAAACGCACTAATTCTCAGAGGTGTAAGATCTATGCACCGTTTACTGCAGTGTTATTTACCACAGTCACGGCCAAGCGCTGAAAATTACTTTCAGTTCCATCGTCAGATGAAGGGAGAGAGAGATGTGGTCTAAACACAATGGAGTACTGCCCTGAGGGGGATGAAATCCTGCCATTTGAAACAGCACTACGGCGCTCGCGAGGGGATTATGCTCAGCGAAACAAGGAAGGAGAGAGGCAAAGACCGATGACCTCACTCCCGTGTGGAAGATAAAGAAACGGCAAAGGAACAGACTAAACCAAAACCAACCCTTGGACAGACAACAGGCCTGCGGTCACCAGAGGAGAGGGGCTGGGGGTGGGTCCAGTGGACAGCGGGGAGTGGTCATCTGGTGACGGGCGGGGTGTGTTGTTCTGCTTTGAGGGGAACCTGCACATAGGGGCTTGTGTTAGCTTGTAAATCGAAGCTACTTCAATAGGTATTAAACAACGAAAACAGAAGTTTCAGCACTAGAATCCTGACTGAATTCCTGGAAGAGAGCTTCCAGGATTACAGGCTTAAGACGGTGCGTCCAAGATGGAGTGACGTTGGTTCACACACACAAGGTACACGGTGTCAGGATCGGCCTCGGCCGCGCGACAGCCAGTGGGCATACGGAGAATCTGAGCGCGGCCCGTGTGGGGAGCCTCCACGTTAGTGGCCAGGGGCTTTGTGGAGATTGCAGAGGAGTGGGTGTGCCTGTAGTGAGAGCAGAGAAGAAACACAGGTTTTTCCTGTTCATAGACTTCCCCCTTCTATGTGCAGATGCTCGATTACTTTTGTTAGGAAGAAGATGCCAGGCGTAAAATGGACGTGCTTGTGCTGAACCCTCCAAGACGTCATCCCTAAGCCTAATTGCAGTTTCAATCTGCCCCAGGAATGTGTTCCCAACTGTTTGGTGTGGAATTTTCTGGTCACCCTTCCTGTTCCCACAGGTGGGTTATCAGAGCCGGAAAGAACTCTTCTCTTATTGTGCCCACTCTCTGGTTTTGCACAGTGCTTGGGAGCACCTCCCACTGGCTGGATGGGACGCTGCCGGCTCATTAATCGTTTAACAAAGTCAATTCTATCTTTCAAATTAATTCCATTCGACTTTTGGTATTTAACACTCTCTACCTTTGAGGAAAGGTGCAGGCAGGAACAGAGAGGAGGAAGCACTTTATTTTTATTTAGCTGCTCACATTTGTTGCTCCTCTGGACCTGGGATGCGAACCCGGGTCCTTGGGATGTGTAAGGACTGAGCTCCTCCAGAGGCGGTGGACCCAACCACCACTCCATCAGGGCGTGAAACCTTCACTCTTCGATAGAAAAAAGTTAGCCTTTTGCTTCTCAAACTGGTCATATTTTTATTGTAAATTATGCAGCAATTGATTTGCTTTTAATAGTGTGAAAAGTTGACATCGATGAAGTCCTGTTGAAATTGGGGCTGAGGAGACGTTACAGAGAAACTGGTCTTTGAACTGGGCCCCCAGACTGTTACTGTGAGGACTCACCCAGCAAACAGGAGCCATGCAAGCATGAGAACCAGGGGTCATGACTTTCAGCTGAAGGGGAGCTCCGCCAGGCCCTCCCAGAGAATCAGTCACACTCACGTCTGGCTCCCACGCCCGCACGTTTTCCCTGCCACGCGCCACCTCGAGAACTTTTCTTCCCATAAGGAAAGACTCCCTCTCCGGGGCACATCTGAGACTTTCTGCCTGAATCACCGTGCCTGGAGCACAAGTCTTTGATCCCAAAGACAAGCATTTGGCTTTTCACTTGCCTCCCGAAGCTTTGTGATAATAAATTCATCCTCAGTCCTTGTGACCGCATTGTCTAACCACCGTCTGTTCAGGGCAGGTCTGACAACAATGAATAAAGGAGCCAGTAAAACAAGGGGCCCCCAAGCACAGGGTGCCCACTTTGGCCAGGACGAAAGTGTCGTCGCTCATTCACAGCTCCCCTCTGGGGCGCTGGCTAGAGGCAGGCCTCTGAATGCAATTTAAACGCTCCCTTCATGAGTGACATCAGTCCTGGAGACAGAACCCTCACCTCACAATTCGGTTCTGCACCCCAAGGCCTGGAATGGTTGTCGGGGTTCCCCATGGGATGCCTGTGACTGAGTTCCCATCAACAGGAAGGGAGAAAAGCAGAGGCTATTTTATGGAGACTGTGGCCGCCAGGGCTCCTGCCCGTCTGTGCAGGAAGCGGGCGGAGGGCACGGTGTCTGCCCGGCACCTGTCTCCACGGGCTGCACCAATGCCTGAGCGGGGGTGGCCCGGGGCCCTGGGTGGAGGTGCTGGGGGAAGCTGGCTGCAGTTTACACGGCTGAGCCCCGCCTGCACCACAGGGCCTTCAGAGGCCGGCCGCACGCACCCTGGCCACGGGGGGATGCAGCCTCCACCAGCCCGAGCAGGGCCCAGGACCCCCAGCCCAAGCACACCATTGAAGGAGTCCTCCAGCTCCTCTGGGGCAAGCCAGGTCACAAGCCTCGTGGAATCCACCCTCCGAGTGCTCACCGCATGCACGGCTGCTCTGGGACAGTGGATGCGGGGTCTTGTTAGTGACTAAACGGATGCTGTGCCCCTGGTGGGGTGGGCGGTCCGGGGGAGGGAGGCTGTGGAATCTGGCCTATGCCCTCATGCATGTGACACCAGGAGCCGGGCAGCAGACAGCAGCCCTGGACGGACATGGAGAGCAGCCAGAAACACCCGTTAGTGACACAGCTGCTGGGCTGACTCAGCATCCTGGGGCCTAACTCCTGGGTTGGCCCACGTCCCCATTTGCCCTTGCCCCCCTGGAATATGCCTCACTGGGCGCTCTCATACCTGCGGGGCTTGGTGGGAGGTTAAGGGGGGGCAGCGGCCTCAGGTCACACGTGGCCCCAAGGGGGTGAGCTGAGCTGTACAGTGCGCGGGGCGCTGGGAGTCGGGTTGGGTGTGGACCGGGCGCCAGGCTGCTCTAGGGGCAAGAGCTCCTGGGAGGCCAACCTGGGTGCCTGGCAGGCAGTGGGGTGAGTGGGTGGGGGCTGGGCCAGGAAGGCCTGGGGCGGACATGTCCCTCTGCAAGTGCTGTGCCCTGGGGTTGGCCTTTATATACAAATTACTATTCCACCCACTTAAATGACAGGCCAGGGGTAGTGACAGTCACCAGACTGTGCAATCATTTACTCTCTACTTCTAGACTTTCCTGATCTCAAACAGAAAGCCAACCCCCATTTAGCAATGACACCCCAGCTCCTGGTGACCTCTCATCCACTGCACCTGTCCTGGACGGCTGTTTCCGCCACGCAGAACCACACCTCTGTCCTTTAAGTGGCTTCCCCAGGGCAGCACATGCTTGTGGCTCACGAGTGCTCCTGGGGTTGGGGCCCAGGCTCTACTCCTGCTCCTGCTGAAGGCCTCCTGCGCACCCCCTGCTGCGTCCCCCCG